>WEKY01063615.1:20657-46588 GCA_013390045.1 Picathartes gymnocephalus
TCTGTCCCTGGGG
The DNA here is from genome assembly GCA_013390045.1 of Picathartes gymnocephalus. NCBI lineage: Eukaryota > Metazoa > Chordata > Aves > Passeriformes > Picathartidae > Picathartes > Picathartes gymnocephalus. The sequence continues at coordinate 20,671 of WEKY01063615.1, forward strand.
CAAGGGTTCTCATCTCTCCCATCTCTGTGGCATGGTTCCTCATCTCTCTCTGTTCAAGTTTCTCATTAGACCACAGTTACTTCAACATTTGCTTGCTTCAGCACAGGTACTTTTACTCAGGCTGCAGTTAGAACGCTGCACCCCCCCAGTTGCATTCATGAGGTTACAAGGAATAGTCTAATACATCATAGTCCGTTACCATGGCCTTACAAAAGAATTTCAGCTTAAAGCGTCTCTTTCTCCTCCCTCTGGGCTTTGGCTCCTTCTTCACTGACCTCGGGGTCTCCATGTTGGTTTCCTCACCTGTCTTCACTCTTTCCTTTTCTCTCACTGGAGAGAGGATTGAAGTCTGTAAGTTTCATCTGTACACTGAAAAAATTAGTATCTCTCCTGGGCTCTGCTGTTGGTCACATGATCTCTGCTGGGCAGCGGCCGTATCTGCTGCATACTTCTCCCAGGGAGAGGGGTGGCAGGGGCTGCAGAATCTCAGCAGCCAGGCCAGGATTCAGCTGCGGCAGGATCTCAGCCGCACCCGGCCTGGTCAACTGGGCCTTGCTCGGCCCAGCCCTGTCTGGCCCTGTGGAGCCGGCAAGGCCTGACTGAGCAGGCCTGGCCCCAGCCCAGCCCGGCCAGCTCTGCCGGGCCATGCAGACCCTCTGTTACCTCTTCAGAAGCCAGAAGCAAGAGAGTGATTTCCGGGCTTCTCCTTTCTTAAATGTGAATCACAGAGGTGTATTTAGCTTCTTAAGTGGCTAAACAGAGTGTCCTTCTTAGAATTTGCCAGCTAATTGGTTCTCTCAGGCCTGAAGGAAACTGTCAAGTTCCTTGCAGGGAAAAACCACTTTTCAAACCACAACACAGTAATTCTTCTGGGACAAAGTACACACGCATTTAATGGTTGAAAAACACCATTGATGGCTGGGGAGCTCTGAATTGCTGAGCATAATGTCATGCTCAGGGTTAGGAAGTAACTACCATGCGTGTGGTACAGTGACCATTTCCTGAAGGTTGTTTCAGACACTTGCAACACTTGGCATTGGACGTGACTTACAGCTCTTGCTGTAAGTTCAAACGCAAACAGAGAGAACAGCCAGAAGTCAAATATATTCCATTTTGTTTTGGGAACAGCAAGACCCAGGCAGTATTATCTGTCACAGGCAGCAAGTGGCCAGCTTAGAAGAAAAAGCCAATTAATACCATGATGGTAACTGCAATGAAAGGTTCGTGTGTACCAAGATGCACCTCAATTGCATCCTTAAAATAATAAAAATCTTAGTAATGGTCTAGCTATCCAGGCAATGCATGTGCTTTAGAGGGGGCTGAGGGTCTGGGGGTGTCACCCAGTAAATTTGAAGGAAGATCTTAAATTGCCCCCTAGAGGTTTTCTGGAAACCTTAGGGGAGCTCTTCATGCTTTTCTTATGTGGAAGAGTTGAGGAAAAACCTTCTCAGATATGGCTCTTCCCTTATTTGGTTATGAGAAATGAATTCTGGGTTCAGTTTCCCAGCAAGTGGAGACTTTTTTCAGATCTGTGTTTGTGTCCTTACCTCAAGCAGTCCTGCAAACCTGGGTGATGCTGGATGATATGTCAGGGGGTATCATATGACTTGTGTGGCTCCAAAACACAGATTTTACTTGCTAATTGACAAAAAGGAGGTAGTGCTGGAATGCTTATTGAGATTTTGTGAGGTGTTGAGAGAGGAGTACTGCAGATTGCAGAGCTGTCTGTTTGCAAATTTTAACTCTGAGAAAGTTTTTGGTAAATAATGGTAAATCTTGCTTTATTCTGTGAATTTCTGTGAAATCTGCATAATTGCAAGGAATAAAATGTTGTCATAGAGAGTTAAAAGCTGCTTTTTCTTAAATATGTTGGTTTACTGAGAGATGGGATTTTAGTGCCAGAATACCTTTGCTTCCCTCCCAACTCCAAGTCTTGTAATTTGATAGAGCCTTGGAATCTATTATATTTGAAATACCCTTTGCAGACTCATTAAAGGAACTGTGTAGTTATCGTATGAAAATTGTTTGTACTAAGCAGATAAGAAACACTATCAAGTTTCATTACCAAATAAGCCTATGTATAGTACAACTAGGAAAATTAGAAACGAACCCGTAAATATAAACAGTTCAGGGCTTCTGTCTTGCCTAGATGCTGTTTAGAAGTGAAAAGGACTGAGAAAAACACTGCATTTTTAGGTTGCCTCATGGCATATGTGTTAGTACTGTTCAAGCAATCCATTCTCTTCTCTTGGACAAAAGGAATAGAAATTAACAGAAATGCTCACCGAAAGGATTATGAATGGTAGTACTTACTCAGGCGGAGCTGTAAGGATGAATTAAACATTAGCCTTCTACACAGGTAGAGTGTGATGGGAATTTTTTGTACGACGTTATTGCTTTTCCTTTGACCGGTACCAGGTATTTTTTTAGGAGTAAGTTTCAGTTTTCCATTGATTACAGACTTGGACTATAAAACGTAAGATTCATTGGCCTCTTAGAAAAGCACTCTTGGTGGTGAGCTGCATATGAGTGCAGAAAAACCAAGAAGAATTGACTGAAAAGCCTTATTGCAGTTCATCAGTACCACATGGAAGTGATGGCCAGAGGCTGACTGTGGCATTTAAAAGCAATGAAAGATCTTCCTGCGTGCTCTGCATTGTCCACCAGATGAGCTCATAGACCAGAGTGATACACTTTGAGGGGTGGAGATCAGCTTCTGAATTACAGCACATACTTCCAGGTGTTCAGGAATACACTGCTCCTACTGCAGTACTTCACAGTACTTAAGCTGCTTATGCATTCATCAGGCTACTCTTGTGTAATGCCTTTGCTTGTGTGCAGCAAGGCCAGAGCATACCTCGTGTGTAACTGAATTAACCACTCTGTGTGTGAGTCGTTCTAGAGGAAGCCTTCTGACATGAGACAAATATAACTGCTCAGGACAGAATTCTCCTTTTGGTCCCCACAGGTGGAAAAAATACAGATCCTGCTTCAGACAGGACTGAATCTTTCAGAAAAGAAGAGTTCTGATGCATTGAAAGAAGCAGCTTTTGAAATATGAACAGAATTCTAAGTTTCAGGCTGTAGCAATTCTAGAGTCTCTTCATATCCTGGAGGTTGCTTATGCTTTTGGCCTAAAGTATGTGAGGACATTCACATAGCAGAGTCTAAGCAGCTAGATTTGGCTCTCTCTTCAGTGAGTCTGAAAAGGAACATTGTGCTGTTCTGCATTGAATTACATCATAATCTACATATTTTGCTCTTCCCCATTGGAGTCTGATCTCTGTGTAAGCATTGTACTTGAGAACTTTGCAGCCATACTGCTGTCAATTACTTATATTCAGCTATGTGTGTAGCTGTTCTCTGGAGGCACAGACAAAATACTAATGTATTTTTAAATAATTCAACTTAATTTACTGAATAACCAGTACGCCTTCTGTTTCATTGTCACAGAAAGTATGTGAAAGCATATCCAGATGTAAATCGTTACGGAAAGTATTGCTGTGCAGCAGACTATTAGATGATGTTTTGAGATGCCAGTCATCATAAGCAGAAAAGGACATCAAAATAGAATTACTCCATTTTTTTCAGAAGTGTTTAATACGGTCTTTAGATTCTGCTTTTTAAGAAGGGTGCTGCCTCACTTTATGAATGCTGCTGCCATTTATAGAAACATGCACTTCAGTAAAGAAATTGCTTTAAACCCTTTCTGAATTGAACAGGCAGGACAAAATGCAGTGTCTTTCAATGCTCAGAGCTTGGAGCTGACATACAGCTTTGAAAACACTTTCAGAGTAAAAGTGTATCTTGGACACAGCTTAATGGAGGGATCTTCAGTGCTATTACATGTCTATGGCCAAATGATAAATAACACATCTTGGAAAAAAATGTGGTGTGAATTTGAAGCAACAAATCAAGGAAAAAATAATCAATGAAAAGCAAAAACTTAAAAAAGACAAAGGTCATGCTGTTTTTTCCATGCAGAGTTAGAAGAACTAACTGACATAGGTAACGGTAAGACAGGTTGGTGGATAAAGTGTTGAGATTAGGTTAAAGAGAGAGGCTTGCTGTGAGCTCCTAAAGCTGCCAGTATCACTCAGCAAGGCTTCAGCTTTCTCTGGCTTTCTGTCTTTTATGTACAGAAAATAGGTGCAAGTAATCTTTCTGGTCCTGCACAGAAACACTGCTGGATGTCAGAAATAGAGGTGTCAGAAAGGTTTAAATTTTAAATGTCCTGAATCTGCTACGTGAGAGAGTAATCTGAGGATCTAGGTGCTCAGTTTGACATCTGACACTGCCATTAATCTGTTTAGCTGCCTGGAACAGGTCATTTTGTGTCAGGACTCATGTCATCAAAGCAGAGAAAAATATTAATAAACTGCAATGTTTGAACTGTTCGAACTCAAAGTATTAGTGCAACTCAGCCCAGTGAAGGGAAGTCTAAATTTAAAGCTGTATTAGGAAGTTCCTGTGTTTGCAAATCTGCAATCATTTTCACAGATGAGAATCTGGTCTTTACTAAGGACAGCTTTTGATTTTTGCATGTCCACATTTTTAGTACTAGAATGCAGAACATACAAATCTGCAGATGAAAAATTACTCTTATTTATAATTGAGGCGGGAAACTTCTGTAGGAGTTTCAAGTTGGTCTTTATGAAAGCATTTTGGGTTCCTCAACAGAGAAGAATCTAAATGAAAGTCTTGCTTATGTATTGCCAGATACAGTTACTTTCTAAGGATGACAGAATTTCTCTGTAAAATGGATTTCTCATTTTCCACCCATTCTATTGTTAACCTTTAAATGAACAGGCTTTACTTTGCATGTTGAAGAAGTTTACCTGCAGGAGCTTCACGCTGCTCAGCTGAGGAGTACTAACGTACATGTTGACTGTGCTCCTCCACTTTCTTAAACAGGCTTTTTTCTCCATACCAATAAAAAATTCTCTTAAACAAGTGACTTTTTCAGCACAGCAGGTTGCAGATGGTCCCTGTCTAAACTCTAGTGCAAAATACTACTTTAAAAAAAACCCAACCACCAAACAATCAAACAAAAAACACATCACAAAGCTCTTAAGTATATTTTCTTTTCTTATACCTCTACTGATTTTCTTCTGAATACCACCAGAGTTTCTGCCATAAGATACTGTAACGAGACTCAAAACATAAGACAGAATCTTCTACAGTTTCTGATCACAGTTCAAAAGCAGTGTTTAAAATGTCTCAGGCTTTTCTGAACCATACCATCTGCTTCATGATAAATTTAAGCATATTTGATCTTTATTTTTTTATATCACACGTATTAAAAAGTGGTCTCCTTTTTCTTTCCTTAATCATCATATCTTCTAATTTCCATGCATGCATGTAGATTTATGCAGTTCAGGTTGAGCAAGCAGTATTCTAAGGGTGCTGAGTAATATGTCAAGTTTAAAGGTTTTTGGATTAAAATTGTGCAGAATGAGCATACAAACGTGATTGTTTTATAACAGACCCTTTTAGAGGTGATTCAGTCATCCTATCCACACATTGTCTCCAGAATTTACAATAAAGTCTGGGCTAGCTGCAGCTCAGAGATATTAAATTCTAGCTTGTTGGCAAGATTTGTCAGCCTTTGTATGTCAGCTGTGTTTTAGTGTTCCAGATTCATTGCAAGTCCAAGGTCTTCAAAAATAGAGATAGTGTACAACACCCAAAGAGCAGAGAAACATCAAAGGCCTGAATCAATACTCTTACCAAACAGAGTTTAAGTGAAGCTAGTGCCACATAGGAAGGAGAGATTAGTGGACAGAGAAATACAAGTTAATTAAATGTAACTGAAAATCTTATTAGCAAATGTCGAAATTATTGTGGGTGATCTTAAACAAAACCATAGTACAATATAATCAAAAGGCTGTGCTCCTTTCCAGAACTCTTGAGACACTGAAGTTTATGGGTGTGTATGTTAGGCATGGTAGAAGAAAAAGGTGAGAGTTTGATAGCAAGGCAGTACAGATGCAAGTTGTTATTTAGAGTTGAAGGTTTCTCTCAGGTAATTGTCTCCTTCATAAAGTCATTCAGATGAAATGGCTTTATGAAGCCATTCATAAATGGCTGGATTATGTAATTGAGCTTCAGCACAAGGTCTGTCAAAGAGGATGAACTTTGAGTGCAGCTCTGAAAATAAATCATTTTACCTTGACGTGCTAATACTCTCCTTAGGAGTTAACATGTGTAGCCTTCATAACATCTTGTGGGCTGCTATGTTTTATTTCTGGCACTAAGACAGTTCTCAGGGCAGGGGCAGAGCACGCAGCAATTTCCAGTGGGAATCTTTGACTTTTTGTGTGGAGAAAATAAAGGAGAACTTGACTTTTACTTTTTTTTTTAAAATGATGCTGTTGTAGCTTGTTACTTATTGAACAGCAGCAAATCAGAGATTCAAAAAGTGTGTATTTCTGACATGAGGAGTGTCCTTGGTGGTTGAGAGGCATGGAAGAGTCAGCTCCAGAGCTGTTGTCCTCAGCTGTGCTGTTCGGGCATACTGGGCAACAGCAGGGACTTGTGCATCTGGTTTGTTTGAGGGCCCCAGTGAGATCCTTTATTATATGTTTCCTGCGTAGGTACAAGAGTTTTGCCATGTTTGCATTTAGAAGACAACTTTGAAAAATTCATAGATGGCAGCTATTTTGGGCATTTTTGCAATTCTCTCAAGTCACCCTACTTCTTGACGACCCCTTCATTAGTATTCAAGGTCTCTTTGGAAGAATTATGAAAGCAAATGGAAGCCACGATCTTATATTGTGTACAAACAGTTTAATTTTGCATCTCTATTCCAGCGTTTGATCATACTCAGAAAAAGGGTAGTGTGTTCAGGACACAGTATATTTAAACTTTTCTTCATAGATTGAATGAGAGATGTTTGTATAAACACATGTCCAACACTAGTGATTAGCTTGTTCTTACCTGTTACATATATAATGCTTGTGTTACAGTTTGAGTTCACTGACATGCGAAATTAAGCCCTGTGCGTATATTACTCCATTGTTATTGTTGAATTGAACATTCACTGCCTACATTTTAAATTCAGAACCTGGTAAGCTTACTTCCTTTTTTTTGGAAGGCAACTATTTGATCGTAAACCTTGATAATAGCTCCAGAGCTGGCTTGGGAAGGGATAGGCATTAACTTGAGGTAGAAGGCTCTATTTTAAAATGTATTAATATGCATGATAGCTTATGGCAGCTATTGCATACTGAAAAATGAAGCCTATTTATTAAGTCTTTTTAAATGGGTACAGAGCTTTGAAGATCAGTGTATTTATCTTAGAGTAATTTTATACAGGGACTTCTAATTCCACAGGGTTAGAGTTGGGCCACAGAAGTCAAATAAATATCTCTAATATTTTTCTGTCATTCTTACCAGGTTTCCAGAATAAAAATAGGGTTGCAATCCTGGCAGAACTAGACAAGGAGAAGAGAAAGTTACTTATGCAAAACCAGTCTTCCACAAATCACCCTGGAGCCAGGTATTTTATGTTCTTAGACCTGTTTGGACATCACTGATTACATCAAGGAAAAAAGCCAAACACCTAGTGAGCTGTAAACTTATATAGATACTTAAGAGTTTTCTGACCATCCGTAATTACAAGGCAGAGGGACATTGCTCTTTAGGAACATATTAGTATTTAAAATTGTTTACATAGCATGAATTTTGGCTTATATCATTTCCGTTTGAGAATGAGAGAAGCAAATATGTTTACTCAAGTGTATTAAAGTCTACCACAACGATAAATCAGGAAGCAGACATTGAGAAAACATTTAATTATTAAGCTGAACTGCTCTGGGGAATGGAAGTAACAGACCATTAGGTTCAGGATTCTGTGTGCTCAGAGAAGAACAATTACAGCAGAAGTGAGTTATTCCTATAACGCAAGACAAAGCCAGTTTATGTTACAGCAGATAATCCTGTAAAAGATGCTGTGTTGTAGGGATGATTCTACACATACACCATAAAGTATAATAATCTAATCTGAGTTAAAGGGCTGTTACTGGGATTTCTCCCATACAAGACAAAAAGATCAGATTTTTGTCATAAATCAGTAAGTAGAAAATCACACAATAATTTATGTGGAGAAATTGAGATCATTAAACTTTGGGGTTAGCATGAAGTGAGTGCAGTGCCACATCCTAGACACAGTGTAACCCACAACACCGGTACAAGAATCAAATAGTATGACTACAGTCTGAGTGCTGCTCTTTTTTTCAAAGAGATTCCGCAGCACTTTTTATTCCCTCAAAATGTCAAAAAATATGCAGAATACTTGAAAATGCCCGATGTAGACTTCTGAGTGAGATAAGAAGTTATTAATAATAACTGTATGTGGTTATTATTTGAGCAAAGTTGTTGGAAACAAAATCAGAATATCCTACTGTTACATACAACTCCTGACTCCTCGCAGCAGTGATTCTGTGTAAGTCTGACAGAGTCTCAGGGACTGCTTGCTTACTCTCTTTTTTCTTTAAGGAAATCTAACACTGTATTCTAGTGAGCAGAATTAGAATTTTCTGCTTTTGAAGGTGGACATGGGTGGAACCTACAATGCAGCAGTTAGACTCTCTGCCTTGGCATGGTGGGCTAATGTGAGATTTTTGAGAAGTTGGCAGTTTTTTGATGTTGTGCCAAAGGTCTTGGACCACAGAGTTGTCACAATTGAGACCATAAAAATTGCGCAAACTTGACCAAAAGAGCTTGATGTACCTGAAGCACAACAGTGGCAGGGACAGCATAAGGGTGAATGAGTTAATTGATTTCTGACCTTGGCATGTGAAAATCCTGTATCCAAGAACAGAAGACCTCTTTTGAAAAATGTCAGCATATGGTGAAGCTTTAAGCTTATCTGCAGAAATCATATTGAAAAGTTAGAGGGTACAGGTTAAACACAAACTAAATACCTTCAAAATAACTGAAAATACTGTGTTTTAAATAGACAGAGTAGTACTCTTCTCCAGCAGTGGAGCTTATCTTAATACTTGCCATAAGCAATAAGTTTTCTGAATTGTTTAGCTTTTGTTATGCATTTAGGCATAGATTTGGCTGAAGATCTTTTAATGGGCATGGCTGCTTCTCAAAAACTGATTTACTAAATCAGCTGTTGACATTGAAGCTGCTGGTAAAATTCAGTTGATGAGTTTGTTTGGAATCCTTGTCATTTGTTCTTCTGTCTCTGTGATTGGTAAGAGCAGGGTTTTCAGCAGCAGTCTCCAGTGACAATTTCAGAGGTAGTTGAGAATTGTCTTGCGATACAATTCTAATGGCAACCCTCCCCTGATTTCCATGTTACTTTATATAGAGTTGGGGGTGCTTTTTATGTCTTCTTCTTTGTTTAAGAAGGCAGACAAGCCCTAAGATATAAAAGACAAGAAAAAAAATCAGTAAATTTTAGTTTGAAACCTTATGCTGCACTGAGATAGATAAACTAAATCAGTTTTAGGTACTCCAAGCTGTTATCAAGGGATCACTAGTTCAGTTAACATCAATAGGAAGCTTCTTTATCATAGGTAGTGAATTGCTTCTCCCCCCACTGAAGACCTGTTCTTCTCCCCCCTACTGAAGTCTGCAGAGCTTTTATTAGTGCTTCTGTTTATTACAGTTGTTTATAACAGTCACTCAGTGACTGTTCAGTCACTGAGCAGTGGTGAAATCACAAAGCTGCTTTAGAAATTCCTTGCATTGTCTAACACTGCACCCCAGTGGTTTCGCTGACTTCAGTGGGACTCAATCCATAGGCAAAATCCACAACAGGCTTCAGGTTTAGTTTGGCAGGAATTGTTTATGGTGGCATAAATGACACAGCTGTGGTCACTCCATCTACCCTCTTTTCTCTTATATTTACAAATAGTAATTCCAAACAGTAAATGACAATTGTCAAGCTGTGAATGAAATGAGAGCCCAGGAAGTCATGGCTAGAATGGTAAGAACATGTTTTGTCTGTGGTCTGTGTCATGCCATCTTGTTCTTTCTTGCAGCATTGCACTTGCAAGATCGCCTCTGAATAAGGATTTCCGTGATCATGCTGAGCAACAGCACATTGCAGCACAGCAGAAGGCTGCACTGCAGGTGAGCTGATAAAGTCAGTGTTCAGCTTGGCTCTCTTTCAGATGTGCATCCCTTCAAGAGCAGCCCTGCTCCTACAGATATTTAAAAGCCCCTTTTAGAGATTAAGCATCTCACATTTCTGTATTTGTCATAAATGAAGTCTCTTGTTACGATGAAACATATCCGTGCGCATGGAGAGCTCCAAACAGCCATCTCCTTGTGTCTCTGTTGAACTCCCTCCAGTTTGTATCTCAGACTGAACTCAGACAGCTCCCCTGGCCTGCTGGCCATGCTGTTGCTGGTAGAGCCCACGGTGCCAGTTGGCCTTGATCACTCCAAGGGCCCACTGCAGCCTCAGCTAAATTTGAGATCCAGCAGGGCTCTTCCCCAGTGGTGGAGGAAGGGAATAATGCAGAACATCTAACTTGCTGGAGTCCAGCCATTGAACTGGGAAAGGGTATGTTGTTTTCACAAAGGTGTTCCAGAACCCTACAGCAGCTGCCTCCCTCAGATGAACAAGCATATCTACGTCACATGAGCAGAATCCTGGTGTCCCATGTTTGGGAGTGTGTCTGGTAGCACTCCATGTAGCAGCTGTCATAAACCAAGACATGCAAGCTGGTTCTGGAAGGGAGATGAAACATGGGGCCCAGGCAAAGAAGAGCAATCAGGAGTTGATTTGCCCCACCTCCATGGGGTCTCCTGAAAAGAGCAGCAGAGAATGTCCAAGTTAATTGTCTTGATGGGCCTTATTCTGATGTAGCTGATCTAAAATGCTGGGTTTGAAATTGACTATCAGAATTAAGGAGCAGACTGGGAGAAATAAATAATTAATGCTGCAGAAGCCATGAAGTCTTAAATCGTGTCAGTGCTGCAGGGAGTTAGACTTTAACAAATGCTTTTCTCTTTCCAGCATGCACATGCACACTCCTCAGGATACTTCATAACTCAAGATTCTGCATTTGGAAATCTTATTCTTCCTGTCTTACCTCGACTTGAAGCAGAATGAGGAGTGTTGTCTCAGAACTTCAAGATCTGATTTTTGTCCATAGCAGGAGCTGTCTGACCTTTTAATTTCTTTATGTATCTTAAAACCTATTTTTTTCTGGGTTTTTGCAAATGCCATTCAGGAGCTCTAGTGATAAGGAAGTAGTGTTGAAAAATTTTTATCCTGTGTTTCTGTTCCTCTGTTGGGTCAAAGTAAAATGCAAGACTTTCCTTGGAGTTTGAAGTGCACAGGGTTTGCTCTTCCCTGTTTCGGTGCTTCCTTTAAATAATTGTCCAAACCAGAGTCACCAAGAGATGCACAATCTGTCAGCATTTGTGTTTCTTTTTATTACGTACAGGTATGATTTTTGTAATGAATAACGAAAATTATTTCTGTCCATCAAAACAGACACGAATTTGTCAAATGCATCAGCCAGTCTTCCTCTCCCACCCTGTCCTATGCAGGAACATTTCTAGTGTACTGTTTGCCATTGTTGCATCATCTGATCTCAAGTCCTTAGTTACAGTGTGCCTGCCTACAGTTACCTTGTTTTGTGAAATATGAAAATGAATTAAAGTAGTGAAAAAGCAAACATTTCTAACAGTCTTTTTACAGACAAAATAAGTCAAAAGTTCTCTGAGCATTTCAGATGGAAAGTGTTGTCTGCAAAGACAATTCCATTTAAAAGGTCAAATTTTTCTAGTCATGCCTTTTTCGAGACTCAGCATGTTTTATTTTTGTTCACTTTTTTTCTTGGTGTTTTTATCTGTGGTAAACAATTCCAGCTTCCTGCTGAAAGAAAATCTGTTGATCTTAAGGACAATTATTTTAGAACTGTGGTTGGGCTACCAGGATAAAGTAACTAAGAGTGAAAATTAGTCCTTGCATACCATTTCTTATATCTCCACAGCTTTACTTCTACAGTTATGCTACTATATTGATTGCTTTGCCTATGGAGGCAAGTTTTAGAAAACAGAAAAGAACAGGAAAACTTATGGGAGAATCATAAATCAGAAAGTATCTGTTAAACTGCTGCCCATTTGAAGCAGCTCTGTTGTTTGCAGAAACTTAGCTGTCCCATGAAGTTTCCAGGGTTGTAGTTGGCATTTCCTTAGGGACATCTAGGGTATCCGGTTTCCACATGCAGGGGATTACCTGAACCCAATAAGCACTGCTGATCTATCCGTTCATATTTCACTGTTAATATTTGCAGTAATCATGAATATAGAACAATTACAAAGAGATGGGTGCAGGTATGAGGAAAATGCCACTGCTTTCATATACATCAGCTGAGTATAGACCTTTGCAGAAACTGGAGCATTGTGAAACATTTTCAGGAAGGAGAATCTTCTGGACCCAGCCTGATAGAGCTTAAAGATGTGCAATTTTAACAAGAACTATTCATACCATATGCTTTTTTTCCTGGGTTCTGATGTGATGACTCACGGAAATGATGATGGTTTTTGTGGGCAGTGGAGAAAGAAGTCACCTCTGTTTTCAGTAGTTGGCTCTGTGTAGCTTTTTCTTTTTAATTATCAAGAGTGAATATGAAATTACCATATGAAATTGTCCTGACTGTTCATTATTCTGCAGTGTGAGATGCGTATCTTAGATGCTTTGAAGAAAAAGATGTGCAAATCTCAGTGTAGAAGAGATAGCTGTGAATCTGTCCAGCCTGGAAGCATAACAAAGGCAAAAGTGTTAAAGCAGATGAAGCAGAAAGCATGGATTTTATATTTGAGTTGAATTTAACATTAAAGGAGCTCTGTGCTAAAAATTTGAACTACAGAATCTGTCAGTGTCATTGTACAGACTGTAAATGATCCAGACAATGAAGCAGTAGTCATCCTTCTCCCTTGGAAAATTATAGTTGCTCCACTGAAGGAGTTAACACTTGTTAGCGATGTTGTTTTCACCTTGGGTATTGAAAGATCTGCTTTTGGAAATTCAGAGTCTGAGCTCAAGACTGAAGGTATTCAAATGGAAGTGGGGGGGAGGAGGGTAATGAATGCAGCTGTTGTGGTATTTTTAAGTTATAATGTCTCAAATTATTCCTTGCAATTGTGAGGGTCTTGGTGATACATGTAGATAAGACTAACTGTCGAATACACAAATTACATACATGGAAAATGTCTCAGAAATGGCAGACTCGAGCAATTACTGTCAGGTGCATCAGTTTGTCTTGCCACTCTTTCTTTCCTACTACTAATCAGTATTGAACACATTAATCTATCCCTATACAGTAACTTCAGCAAAACCTTCTTTCCTCTTGGAATTACATGTTCAAATTCAAATCGTTACTAGTTAGAATACATGTGAACCAGAAAGTGTTTGGGATGTCTTGCTTCTGACAGTAACCAGTTGATCACATGAAAACTGAAGGCTTGTAATGTAGTGCTGACATGTGTACCTCAACACATACGGCTCAAGTAATTTTATTTCATTTGCTATAATAGAAATTGACCTTTGCACTTGCCACAGGTTGGTGGAGAGTCTGTCAGAGCGGAATGGTGAGGTAGAAGCAACTCACAGACTGCACTAACGCAGTGTGAGATCAGATTTTCTGAGTGATGGCAGAGGTGTAATCTCTCAAGAACAGATGAGGTAAAGGGGTCAAAGATGTACTGAAGCACTAAAAGAACTGAACCATAGCTTGTTTCTTAGCTCTGTCATCTTTTTCTTCAAGTTTTCTATTCACATCTTTGTTTTCCAGAGTCACACACCCTTTCCCCACCACTGTAGTCTCTGGAAAATGCTCTGGTTTAACCCAAGAAGCTTGGCCTGTAAAACCATGTGTGGTTTCCTACCATACATGCTTTTACTGTCCCTTTTTCCTTAGTATTTTAAATCTGCTGAGCTTCCAGAAGCACTGGTATGAAACTGATCAATAGTACCTAACATTGTATTGGACTTTATATCAGAACACAAAATACTCCATGAAATTCAGTAGTGGAAAGAAATTACACCCCCTGGTGTGGCTTGCCTAAGTCTTTCTAATTGCTTTGATGTGCTCAATCCATTAAAATTGATAAATGCTGCTTTTGCTTTCAGCAGTGGACAAGCTAGCTGTAATTTTCTAGTCCTGTGGACACAGCTGGGTAGCACGATTCATGACAAGCAGTCCTGTCTGAGGTACACACTTTGGATGGCTCTGGCTTTTATTAAGTCACCTTTGTAACTTAAAGGCTACAAAAGGCTAGAGGTCACTTACCATCTTGCTGCATAGCAGAGAAGTTAGTGCTTTAACCCAAGCCTTGTAGAAATGCAGAAGCCAGACTTTTCCCAGCCTCTTTAGAAAAGAGGGAACTATCAATTATCAACCAGTTTACAGGGAACATGAGCTTGAACTGAGGTAAGGAAATGCAGACAACGACATCTTAAAAGAGCACAGCTTTCTATGGCTTCTTTTACAGAATCTGCACTGTTGTAGGGGCAGAACACAAGGGCCGAAGGAGGCAATGAGCCTAAAACAGTGTGGTATGCAGTCACAGACATGAGCAGGCAGTGACTATTTCAGTGTATCCTCTTAAGCATTATGGTAGCTAATTCATTAAAAATCAGAGACCAACTGGATGATTCCTGTTGATCAAATTTATAGCAGTGACAATTCCTCCTGACAAATCAGCTCAAATAGCAAGCCTTCTTGAAGTACGGTCAGTCAGTCCTTTTGCTGAAACTGAACCTGATTCACATGTTTTGGGGACCATATGGTAACCAAAAAGACACATGAATCCTAAGGGGAAAGTTAATAAAAGGCAGCTGGTCTGCTGTGTGGTCTGTGTGCACAGACACCTCTGAAGGAGGAGCTAGAGAATGAGGGAAGGATTGTCTAACACCCAACTGGAAAAGTCTACCTGTCCAGAGTTCTGTGTGCCTGATTTATGTTTTGCTAACACACAGGGGAAATTCTATAGCACCTGCCAGTAACACCCTTGTGTCTGTAAAGTCTGGTAATCAATGTGTTCTGAAACACTTTTGTAGGCCATAGGGAATTCTTGGGCTAAAATACGGAGCTTTCTGTAGTGAATAGTAACTTTGACAACTAGGGAGTGCTTTTCACATGCTGTTAGGTTAATAGCTTGCTCAGTGCGTTTCTGCATTCGTTGGAAGCACAGAGCTTGCCCCAGACATTTTACAACAAGGACAACACCATCCTGTTTCCTAGTTCTTGCTCTTCATAGAAGAACCAAATAATACATGTTTCTGGGGAAATTATCTTTACATTCCTTCCTTGAATGCAGGTTTTTTAGAGAGAAAGTTTAATGTACTAAATAGAGAAAGCATGATTATTTCAGTGAGAAATTATGAAAAATTATATTAAACTACTGGTGAGGAAATTCCTCAGCTATTTCACTCTGCCAGGTTCATTCAGGCATTGAATTATGAAAGGTGGTGACATAGTTCTCAATCTGTTCTCATTAAAACTTCTAATCTGGATACTTTGGTGTCAGTGGATGCTTCTTTTTTCATGAAGGTTTTGTAGATAGGGTCTGAAAGTTGTTCAAAATCTACCTAGAAAGTACAAATCACAAGCTTACATGCCACCTTCACTATGCACATACTTTGCATTGTACATTAGCATATGTGTATAACTGGTTGGTGGTACATAAACTTCAGTGGGGAAGGATGTCTCACTGTAAAAAATATGTGTAGATTTACGGAAATCTTTACATCTTCACAGGCTTTTTCAGTGTGTTACTTGAATCTTCACATAAGGCAAACCAAGTTACTGTTACCTTCATTTTTGCAGATGGAGAAAAATGCTAAGGGGTCCCAATGCCTGCAGGTATATAGAAATCCAGTGGAATTGTCAGGATTAGCTCCTGCTTAGTCATCTAGTGTGAGGCATCATCTGGAGACTATTGCTCTGCATCTCACACCAGCAGCTGTCTCATCACCCCCTACTAGAAGGCACAGAGCTTTTTGGTTTCTGGTTTGTCTTTGCTTTCGTTAATAGCTAGCACTTTAGCTTTGGTTTCGTGGTTTTTTTCAGATGGTGAAGACAAGTAAGTCAGAGTTTGGGTCTTTTATATTAAAAGTTTTGGGTAGGAGAGGCAGAAACCAAAAGAGAGCAACGCTATACTCAGTATTTGGAAAGAGCTTTCTTTCTTGTGCTTTGTTCTTTGCAACAGTGACCAAATAAAGTTGCCCATTATGCTGGCATTTAGCCATCACCACATGCCCTAATTAGAGGTATGTTAGAGAATCTCTCTGCCTGGATTACTGTAGATCTTCTCCATCCGTCAATCAGTGGCCACTGGATGTGGGAATGGCCAGATGTGGGCCCAGGCCAAAGCTGCTGTCCCCATATTTCTCTGCCAGCAAGAACTCTGCACAGCTGGCTCACAACTGGGATGGGTCAGAATGACTAAATGTTTACAGCCTGTCAGGAAGAGACACACCAAGACTCATATGTTCTCAAACTCTGCCCAGCAGAGGGCTTGTTTGTCCAGAGAAAGCAAAACTGTGCATTGGCCTGTGTCAGACTGGCTGCAGTGCCAGCACCCCTGGTAGTCCCTGTGAGGACCAGGTGGTGTATGTCCCATCCAAATGAAGGGTTGGTTTGAAGCTACTCCATTCTAAGCATAGCCTGCTTCCCTGGGCTTTGAGGCTTGCAAAGGCTAACTTTTCCCTCTGAGCTGAGCCTGGGTATATGTCCCAATCTCTCACTCACACACAGATCGGTTTTGTCAGATTCAGGCCTAACCACTTTCAATTCAATACCTTGAACTGCTCTGTCAGCAAACAAGCTGGCTTATCCTGTCAGTTTGGATAGACCATATTTTTTTGGTGGGTTCGCTCATCACCTCGCACAGCAGCATCCTGACATAAAACAGGTTCCTAAGCACAGGAAGTTATTAATAGGCACAAATAACTGCTGGTTCAGCCTCTGTTACTGATCTTCCTTTCAGCTAAACATTGCTAGAGCAATCACAAAAAAACCCAAACTTCCATTCATAGTAATATCTCCTGTGCTGCTTTGTACCTTCTTCCAGTGATAGACTCAGAGGCAGGGTTTCAGAGATGTTAGTATGATGTCCTGATCCCTGCAGTACATAAGGAGAAAGTGTGAGGCCAGCAGCACTCAGCACAGCTTTCTGGTGATGCAGACATATGTTAAGGATAGCTGGTGATATTCAACCAAGAGTGCAAAGTCTAAAACCTAATAAATTACTGCTTATCCAAAACCCTGCTTCATGTCTGACATGTCTTAAGTCAGCAAACTGCTTCCCCCAGCATGGCTGAAGACAACTCAGTACAACAGCAAAGCCCTAAAGCAGACAGGAAACATGGCAATTCTTGTTTCTGTGATTATTACTTTTTAGCTTTTCCACACTAATATGGTCTGTGATTCTAACTGGCTTGTTTATTATACCCTTTTGGTCCTTTGTAAGTCTTGTCAGCATTTTCTTAAGACTTTCTAGGGTTACCCCTGTCAGAGTCACCATTTTTTCCTCTGCTAGACATACTCATCTCTCTCAGTTACACTGTGTTCCTTCTCCAGCTCCACTTCTTCCTTCCTTCCCATCAGCATTCCTTCCTTGCAATATCCCTTACCTGAGCTACTTGGTTATGCCACAGCAAGTGTACTTTAATAAAGCTCTATTTCAGTACTAAACAAGACATAATTACATTTTTTGACAGACGCAAGCAATACTAGGATCAGAAAGTTACTTTTGGGAACCCTCAGAGTATGTTCAACTGAGAAAAGTCGTAACTCTATTGAGTTGCTCAGCATCACCCTAAAGTACTCAGATTCATTGATGAGGAAGTTGGGGTTTTTTTGCAGCACTTGAACGGTTCTATTATTATTGAAGAGTGACATAGATTATGAAGAGTTTAGCAAGCTGAGTCAAATGAAATGCTGGCTGATTCCAGCCTGAGCAGAAGCCTGATGACATGAGTGAGGGATGCTACCTGATTTTGGTGAGGACTAAGTAAGCAACAACAGCACTTGATAAAGCAAACATCAAGCCATTTCAGTCCAGAGCTCTCCAAGGGGACAGGTTAAGGCTAGGGGCTGTAAGGCTCCCCTGCTCTAACCCACAGAGACCACATACATCCTACATGTGGTCAGATTGCCACATCCTCAGGCTCTGGCCCAGCAGAAGGTGATTAATTGGCACAGTCCTCCCAGAAACTTATTTTTGCCACTGGACTGTAAGGGTGAGAAAAAGAGGGTAAAGCAGACGAGTGGTGACCGAATGGTTTCTTTTGTGGGCCATGGGGCTGCAAGATGAGATGCCAGTGCTGTCTTGAAACATGTGTTTGCCCTGTGCATGTGGGAGCACCTCCATCCTTTAGCTCTGGAGAGTTCTGAGTCTCTGCTCCTCTGAGACAGCCTCACACTCCAGCTCTATGCTGGGAAGTGCAAAAGTCACCTTAAATACAAGATGATAATTAGAGCCAAGTGAGGCTCTAGTTCTCATTTTCCAAAGGAGGCCTTGGCACTTCAAAATAGTGTTACTCTGTGCTGTTTCTTCTCAGACCATCTGAGAAGGCAACCAGAAACCTCAGAGGTAGGAGTTTACCACTGGAGCAGTCTGTGTGCTGCTCTGTCCAGGCCTAGAATGTGAACCTGACCTCCATAGCACAGGAAAGTGCCTGGATTTGTACTTGCAAAGGCAGTGCTCTCAGTCTGACTGGGCCTCCCTTCCTTGGGATAAATGCTGAAAAAATAATTGGAACCCAGGCTGACCCACGGTTTCACACAGGCCAGATGAGAGCCTGACCCTCAAGGTAATAAGGCTGGTTTTGTCACTGAAGATTTCTTGCTTGCTTTTGATACAGCAGTGAAAGCCAATGCTGGGTCTCCTTCCCCCTCCCTGACTCCTCTCTATGTTTTTCTTTTCTGTCAGCTATTTCCTGCAATATTGGTTTCAAGTGGCAGGAGATCTACCTATGGGATTTCTTAATGCATACAGTAGTGAAAATTACAGGCTTCTGACAATCAAATTGATTTCAGAAATATCCCCGTAAGTAATACTTACAGTGAGCAACAAAATACACCTTGCAGACCCCTATAAATATGACAGCTTTTCAAAACCAAGACCATTTTCATGAAGAACAAAGCAAAACACTGAATCACAGCTAGGGTTCTTAATGGTCTGACATATAATGCATTATTTACCAGCAAGTGTTAGCCTTCCTGCATCTCATAATGTTGGTAATTCACATAATGGGTGGAAATTGTGTCTTTAATTCTTTTGCATTTAAGTACTGGATTTGGAATTGAAAAAAATTCAAAACTCAGATGAAGGAGTAATGATCTTTTGGTGACTTACTGATTCCAGTTGCAAGTATATTTGTTGAAATATTTTCATCTCATTAGTAGTCAGATGATGATCAACAATTATCCCATAGTGTTGTGCTTTATTCTGACATGGCAGTGGAGAAGTGCTATACAGAACTAGAAAAATCAATGTCTGTATAGTGGGCATGGTAAACCTCATCAGTCCTCTAATAGTGCTGCAATACAGTAGATAAAAACCCAGCCATACCGTTCCATTAGAACAGAAACTGATTGCACATCATCAAATACTGCTCCCCAGCTCTGTGCTAAGTCTTCCAGGTCATGTTTGTTTGTGACTTCAAGGCTCATCACAGCTCCAGCAGAAATGAAGTTTTCCTCTCAACAGAAAGTGGACCAAGCCATAGCTGTAGAAGTTCAGGGCAATTATTTTTATACCTGATCACCAGTTGTTGAAAATTACATCATTTGGGTGTCAGACTGAGCATTTGACTTCTAATATGTCTCAAAACCTGGTCAGCCACTGACTGCTGACCAGGTTTTGAGACATATTAGTCTCAAATAACTGCTGGTTATTAATTTAAGTGCTCACCATTTATACATGTATACATGACTGACTGAAAATGCTGTCCTTTGGGGATGTTATTTTTTTGTCTGCATTAATTTGTTAAATAATTTAATCTGTTTGTTTATTAATTGGTGAAGTTTATGGTAGTAGTAGTAGTAGTAGTAGCAGTAGTAGTTCATAGTAGTGCCTACAGATCTAGTGTAAATGATCAGGTAGTGAAAAAAAATACTTAAAATACACGGAACAAGTGTACAAAGCTGTGAACAATTAAAAAATATGATTCACAAGAAAGTAATTTTTGTACAGTGGCTCTGAAAGCATAGGCACTTAAGCTTCAGGGGTTCTTAGTCCCCAGAACTTAGTCTCCTTTCTCCTAGCTGTGTTTGCTAGGGAGGAAAATTCATCATATACATGTTACTGCCTCCAATGAGGAAAAAGCTCTCTACCATCTCTCTCCTTGGAAGACCTGGTAGTGATGAAGGAGACCACTGCTCCCCAGCTCTTCAGAAGAAAGAAGTATTTATCCCCAAAGTGGGACTACACCATGTTCTGCCTTCCTCTGCCCTGTCCTGTCAGTCCACTTTTTTCTCTTGTTTGAAAGCAGCTCAACTTGTTTACATTATCGTAGGGACTTCTTGGGATGCTGGATGCTGAGAGCAGACAGAGGGCAGAGTTGCTCTGTCTTAGACTGAGGAGGCTGGTGAGCCTGCCCCGGTGGCCAAGCCCTGGAGGGGCACCATCTAGAGAATATTACTGCCCATTGATTTATTCATGCATGGGCGAGAGTGACAGCCATTCTAACCTCGCCCCTGTGTTTCCCTATATGGGTCTGTTTGGAGTTCTGTTACCCCATTGGTGTACTGGCCCGTTGGCCGTTCCCTCCCCGCAAACCTTCCTCCTTGTTGGTTTGTACCCCTGTTCATCTTCCCTGGTTGCATCCTCCTTCTCGCCTACCCGTTGCACCCGTTGGCTCATGCCCTTCAACTCCTCCCCTTCAGCCCCTGCATAAAAACCCTGTGCACCCTCAGATCTCTGTTCTTGTTCTTGGAACCCTCTCAGTGTGCCGGCTAATAATAAACCTCACCTGGGATCTCCATACAAGCACCTCTCCTGCCTCTGCCTTGTCAATTGCTTAACATCCTGCTGTGTGTGCTGCGAGCCTGTGCCCACTCACCCGCTGACCAAAGCTCTGTCCTGCTCGGGGAGCTTACAGGAAGGTCACCGTGTGCAGGCAGTCCGAGCCACACTGCGATATTAGATGTTAAGATGGAAAAGCTTCCTGGAAGCCTTAGTGAAAGAGGCAAAAGTAAAATTTTCACAGTGCCCCAGGTTTCTTCACCAGCTTGGGGATGACAGCTCTGAGGGAGCAGGTCTCCACCCTTGTCTCCTCATACCAGACATTCCCCATGTCTTTGACCTGCTGCCAAACCACCAGGTAGAGGGGGGATTTGGCCTCCCCTTGTGTCGGGGCCCTTGTATGCACAGGTACTTGCAGAGAAGGCACTGTGAGCAGAGTTTGTGCTCATGGGAGATCTGGCCATAACAGTCTGTGTTCTGCCTGTTTTCTTGCTTCCTACTACCATTCCGGCAAAACATGACCTGTTCTGTGAGTCTCTAAGCAATTCAATGCCATCAAACTCTATGCTTGCCTGCTCCTGCAAGGTTAGCATGTTCAGGTACTGCCTGGTGTATTTCACCCTGTGGAGAGCAGGCGTATGGGGCTGTCACTTCCCAGGCATCCTGTCCTCCACACCTCTTCCTCATCAACAAGGAAGAAATAGACATTGTTGTGAGAGCAACCACCAGACATGCCAGACTTACTCAAGACCTTAGGCTTATCCTTCAGCTTTCTGGTGGAAGACCTGAAGGTGTTGCTGGTGGTGGAGAAAGCGGCCAGCAGCATTCTTGAGCATCTGGTCCAAGCCTTGTTGGATAGTGCAGAATGCTGTGGCTACCAAATCAGACCTATCTGTTTTCTTCATGGTGATGTAGAAATCCTCCAGGAGTTCACTCACCTTCATTGCTGAGATCTGGAACAAGAGGAAGGAAAAAGATATGTCAAGGTATTTTCAGAAAGGAAATGCATCACAGGTGGGGAAAACATATTTAGGGCTTTTCTGTGCTCTCTCTGAAGAACCCTGCAAAAGCTTCCATGGTTCCCCAGAAATTTGTTTCTTGGCAGCCTTAGAGTTTTGGGAAGAGGCTGCAATGAAACACTGTGGTGTAAGGGGTGTTCAAACAAATCAGATGCATTTCGCTTGCTGGTGCCACTTTTGCACCAGCTGTAGAAATCCAGGTTCAGAAGAAAGGAGCCAAATTCCTGGCTTTTTTTGTAGTTAATGAAGGTTCCAGTTGCACCGAAGTGTGACTGTGTGCAAGTGTGTGTGACCTATCACTTGGGTGTAATACTCTGTACTTTCACAGCTATGTGGTACTTATGGAAATGAATACTTTTCAGGTGAAAAAGGAGAAGTAGGTGAAGGAGGAGTAAGAGGAGAAAAAGGACAAGCAGTAGCAACTTCTTCTTTTAGCCATGAGATGTCAGTATTGCAATCAGACTGCCCATCTGGCTGCTTTTGCCTGCCAGTATCTTAGATCAACCTGACACAGAAATTTAGTTATAAAAATGTGAAAGACCTTATTTTTGGGGTGATGTTTTCTGGAACTTCATTTTTGGAGAAAAGTTCTCAAATGCTCGAGATTGCACTGGCTAGCTCTAGAAGCAGAAACCATAGCTTAGGGTAACAGCAGGAAATTTTGTCACATAGAGCATGAGACTAAGGTTGCGCACAAGCGTTACATACAAGGAAATCTTTAGCATCACCCTGGGTTTCAAAGCTACTGACTCAACCATGAAGGAAACAGGGTGTAAATTAGAAAAGGTTACAGTTTTGTTGAGAGAAACTTGAAAAATCCCTGAGATCACAGGGACATAAAGAAGGCTGAAAATCATTCTCTTTTAAACTTTATGCTAACTTCATTTCACCAGAAGGGCTGACTCCCAGCATGAAAAAACTCCCAGTATTTTGCTAAGTTTCCTGACCTTAGTGATGTCCATGTAATCTCTGAGTCCTTTAGTCATGCACCAGTATCTCCACACACTGAGAGCACAGGGATAGCCTTGGTGGTTTAGGGGCTCACAGCACTGATACACAAGTACTTGAAGTCATCATCAGGATTAAATTGTTGAGCTTAGTTCAATATTCTTGAAAACAAATAAAGAAAGGCGATAAAAATAGCTTGTCCTAGTGACATGCTGCCACCATTGCAACTAATAGCAACTTACATGTTTTTCACAAAATATAAAGAATTTAAGAAACATGATTTTTCCTGATGATTTCTCATGAGTTTATGTTCTGAAAACTCAGAGGCACCAACGTGAAGTCATTTACCCTAGTGTTGCTGAAAAGCTAAAAATGTATTGCCACACAAAGCCAGTAAAAGAGAGGGAGGAACACAGCGTCTTTTGCTTTGCTGTAGAAACCATGGGAGGATGGCAAAGGCAAAGGTTTTTCCATTTTTAATTGACTCTGGCACTGGGGAAAAGGTCTCTCTATTCCTCTGCTGACTGACGTTGTGCTGCCAGTGCATCTCTCCACCGCAAATGTCTGTGCAAGCTGGAAGGTAATGCTAGTCACGTAGCACTGTCCACCCATACACACTTTCTTCTCCCTATTAGGCAAAACAAAATAAGACTGTTGCTTCAGTGGACCAAAGGCAGGTGCATCATGATGAATACCACGAGTTAAATGAAGACAGGCAGTGTGCACTTCATAAATGGAGAGCTTCAGCCCTACAGGCAGGAACTAAAAGCAGAGGATTGATGGAGAATATGTTTATAGATGTTCAGACACTTAATATTCTTTATGAAAGAGTAACGCATTTTTACGATACCACAATAATTTTATTATATCTACTATATTTGTCGCTGTTGACATGGATGGGCAACATACATACACGAACAAATTCCAGGAAGGCAAAAGGAAAAGGCCAAAAGGCCCTCTTTATTGTACAAGACATCTTTTATAGAGTATTTCGTACTCATGCTATATCCCATTGGTTCTCAAATTAACACCCCTCACACTATTGGCTGCGTGTTACCACCACCCATTCAAAAACAATTCCAAGTGAGTAAGTCTCCCTAGCGCAGGTGTGTATTCTTCATCTAGCGTTTATGATTCTTGCTTCTTGTTGATGCTAACTTTCTCACGGGTATGCAGCAATGTTGTCCAGACCGATGTGTGAGAAAGTTTCTGGCCAGTGCTGAGTTTCTCACAGGTAACTGCTCATGATGTGTAGATTGATGTCTGGAAACTTTCTGACCAGGCTGTCAGCTTCCATACTATATTTAAGTCTACTTTTTATAGGGCTGAAACTAATGGGATTTTGCAGCCCAATGAATGTAGCAGCGAGAGGTTGCTCTGAACATCCATGCACTGTGATCCCCACAGTTACTATGTCAGTGTGGCAGGAAAAGGGAAAAGGTGGTACATGCAAGGTCAGCAGGAGGGAGATGCTGGATTTCTCCTTCTAACCTTTGATTTTTTGGCCACTGGTGACTGTTACTGCAGCCCCAGACATGTAATGCTGCACACTGGGAAGATGTGATTTTAAAAAGAAGTTTATATTGTTGCAGATTTTGCTGTTAATATAATATATAAAAGGTAAAGGAACTGCATAAACCCAGCTGAAAGACCCGCTGCAAGAAAATCAAGCTGGAAAGCGAAACAGATGAGCCCTGCACAGGCTAACAATGCAAGTACATTGTCTACTCCTCTGAGCTCTGGATTCTTCTGTAACAGGAGTCCACAGTCTGTCGTGTGCACATCCCTGACAGCTCAGGGTCTCCTCCTGAAGACTCCAAGAAAGATTGCTGGAATAAAACTACACAGAGGGCACATGTGATAAATGCACATTGCTGTGCAAGCCTGTCAAGGGACAGAAGTCTCATGAACTGATGGGACCCGCCTCTTCTTCTGCACACTGCAACTAGTCAGTGGACAAAAACAGGACTTCCTTCCCTCTGAAGGGTAGGCTGCAAGCGTTTTTTCTAAACTAAGCTGTGTTAATAACCTTTGCTCATGGCAAATGTTCTTCCTCTGTCTGTGTGCAGCCTGGCAGCCACTTGATGAGCATAGTGAGCTATCAGGTGGACAGCTCTGCTAAGGAAGGCCAGAATACTCACAGAGATGATGAGCTGTTCTCTCACCAGCAGTCTCCTTGACAAAGGTTTGCCCTCTTATGCCCTTGGATCTTGCTACAACCCTCTTCCAGCCACTGTTCAGGCACTGCTTGCCCCCTACCCATTCTCCACAGACCTTTGTACCTCCCAGGATGTTTCTCTGCCCAGTCCATGGATCAGTAACATTCAGCCCCACATTCACCCACACACTGCTTGCCATCTCATAAGCTGTGACTGGCTCACAGTAGCTCATCCAAGGACTACTTCTGAGAGCACCCAGAGCATTTTGGAAAACAGCCTGATAAAATCAAGATTCTAATCATACAACATCAGTTGTCCTGAAAGATGCAACAGCTCCAGCCTCACTGATATTCTCACACTGCAATTAATCCCACTTAATTAACTTCTGACAGGCCTTGGTGCAAAAATTATGGTGGTTTTTCCTTGAATCACAGTATCACTCAGGCAATTTATTAAACTGCAACAGAGACAGAGACAGAGACTTATATTGCTCCTGGCTTCCCAAGGCAGGGTTTATCATGTGCTAGGAAATTAAGTCCTAGTTCCCACTTTGTCCATATTCCAGATTTTCAAAAGTGGTGGTCTGGTTTGAGCTGAGCTTTGATACTTGCTAGCCCAGAGTAACAGCTTCTCAGTACTGCCATTCACTCCTGAAGGGAAACAGTGACAACAGGGTACATGGGTGGCAATTCAGGAATGCTTCATAGCACATGCACAGTGATGCACATTAAAGTCTGGATCAGCTTTTCCTTTCCTTCCCACTACACGCCTTTGTGGTAGGAGATTCCACCCCTCCTCCCTGTCGGGGGTTAGGCTTTTCTTCTTTCCTTTTGTATA
>WEKY01063616.1:1789-22742 GCA_013390045.1 Picathartes gymnocephalus
TTGGCTCCACTGAGCAGTAAGAGAGGAAAAAGAGGAAGAGAAATGTAAAAATGATCTATAAGCAAGAATGTCTCTATATATAGAAGTTTTCCATGAAGTACCAGAAAGTCTTTAAGAATTAATGGTGAATTGGCCCAAATCATGCAGTGCTTACAAACTATACTGAGCTTGCTGTTTCTGCTCCAAAGAGGCATTGACAAGTTTTCTTTGGAGCTACACAGTCTTGAACAAAAACGATCACTTCCATTACATCCAGCTCTTTTTACTGGTTTGGGTTTGTTTTTTTTTAAAATCCTGTGTTGCTTGTTACTTAACAATTATTACAAATCAAGTATAATTATTAATAAGCAGTGATGCTCATTGATTTTGCTGACTTGGGTGGGGGGAAGAAGTAGATGTTACAGGATATTCAGAGAAAAACAAATTAAATGATTAGAACACAGCATCCAGGGAGGTAATGTGTCTCTTCCCTTCTAAATCCTCCTGCTTAGTCCTGCAGTTGTAATCCTGACAACACAGAAAGAATGAATGCTGCTTGCTCTTCTTCCATTTGCAGACTACTGCATAGGAACGGATAGAAAAATGGACAGAGTTCTTTACTGACTGCCCCAGTCTCCTCCTTTGCTTACAGGAGCAAGTGTGTGAGGACACAGAGGGTAATTGGCTGCATTTTTAGAACAGGAAAATATCTTGTTTTTCACTCCAAGGAGGAATCTGAGGCAGGATAGGGAATTAGTTCTCCAGGCTGCACAGCAATGAACTCTTGGTCACATAAGGCAGCGTGAAATGGTAGGAGCACAGCCAGTCACTACCAGGCAATTGGGTTTTGCTCAATAAAAGGGCCAACATTAGTCATTACAGCAAGGCATTGCATATAAGGAGCTACAAGAACGCTGCTTGTTTAATGATACCTGAAAAGCAACCAGGAAATTAGAATCTACAAAGAATGAAATATGAGAGACCTGGAAATGCTGGATTGCATGGATTTTCAGAATACTGGAGGTATGTCAGTTCCCTCCAGTAACACTAGGTTGGCTTGCAGCTATTTGATCACAAAAGAAACAATACAGGACTTTGTGTTTTCAGCTGTTTCCACTCAAACCTGTTTTGTTGCTGCTGTTGTGAAGGAGGGAGTTCTTTGCTTTCTTCATCCCACAGTGTGGGAGGATGCTCTGTTTTATTAGCGGACTATTAGTGAGATGGTGAAAGTTTAAGAGGCAAATTTAGCACCAAAGTGTTGGATGATGAAAGTATTAAAAAAGGGCTGACAATGAGATTGTGTACATGGTTCACAGGAACCCACACGTGGTGTCGTCCTGATGAAGGAACTTGGGACGGTGCTATTTGAAAGTTACTATTTTCTGTCATAATACACCAATTTGTAGGGTATGGTCAACAAAAGCTGCATCACTTTTGTTTAAAGATGACCAATACTGGATATATCTTTCATGCATTTGAAATTCTTAACTATCCATAACAGAGAGAGGGAATTACATTTTTCCTTAGTTTATGCAGACCAGCACATTGCTCGGAGTATGTCCAGTGGTTAGCAAGAATGGGTGAACTAAGTGAGCAGCAGACAAGTGTGAAACCAGTCTGAGGTTTGTGCAGGAGACTCGTTTGCTTCCATTGCAAATAAGGGATTCCTGTTGTTGCTAAAATACGAGCAACCTGAGCTGCTGGTCGTTTGGCAGGAGGCAGCAGAGCTCTGCTCACAGCGATCAGCCTGCAGCCTCTCTGAGCTTCTTGATCGCTGCATTATGCAGAGTATTACTGAGCAGAAGGCTTTTCGGGAGGCAGCAGCAGGACTGCGTTCTTTGGCGTGCAGCATCCTGTGGGTAAGGCATGCTGGACACAAGTTCCCCCCAGTGAGGGGATCAGTAATAGCGTCTGCTATAGAAATAGATGTCGAAGGTAGTGAACTTCACTAAATTACACTTGTCTGCATTCTGCTTGTGTGTGAATTTAAAGGGCTTAGGGATTGTAAGAATAGTATGGGAAACTTGATGTATTCATCACCCAGGTCCTTCCTTTTTTTTTTTTAATCAGCACTTTATATCTCTATTAAAGTTTTATTTCACATCATTGTGTATTTCAGTAGTTGGTGCATATTCTTATCATCCAGATCTTGCAGAAAAAGAAAAATGACAAGGTTCAAAGTTACAGAATTTTTTACCAAATGGCATTTTAGAGACAAGGTAAAAGCAATTTGCAACCTTAAGGGCTATTTTTCACCTTCAGGGCTCCTAGTATGACATCTTCCTTGAATGTGCATAGATAGAGAAACTGAAGGGTTAGTGGCCATGTTAGTGGCCAAAAATAAATCTATTTTTCCTAGTTTTTCCAGAAACTTCACACATCACTGTGCACAGTTCCATTCTGTTTTTCCTGAAAATGTGTCCTTAAGAGAGGTAAATGACTGACTACTTCGAGGTGTTCTGCTACAGCAGTTATGGATGCCACATACGCAAATCTGTGTACACAGATTTTCGTCCTTTTAGTAGTGTAAATCAAAATTACTTGTCTTGTGTGACTTTCTTTATGAAATAACAGATTATTGCTACCCTCTACAGGCTGGAAATTATATTTGGAAAACTGATAATTACATCAGTAATTCCTTTTCCCTGTTACCTACAAATTCAGTTTGGTTGTAAATACAGTTGATGTCTGGCAGTAGTAGTCACCTAGATCTAGAAATCCTCTCAACCATGTATTCCTCTAAACCTTCAACTGTATTCAGGGTTTATTATTAGCCTAAGACAGTGGTCTTACATAGGAAAAGTCAGTTGCAAGGAGGAAATAAATACTCAAAAAAGCCATTCTTATGTGTAGAGGGTTTGCACAGATGGATAAGCTAAGGAGCACAGAAGAAATCATCAGCATCTTGAATGTATTATAAAAACAACAAACCCAGCCACAGCTCCTCTTCTGTGTGTTCTGTACTCACTGCTGAGTGTTCAGATGACTGTCATCCAAATGCTGTTGCTTAGTCCTGCGTGACATCTGGTGAAAAGCACCGTTTCGGGAATTACAAGTAGGGGACTTACTTAAAGGAAGGGGAATCACAAGTACATGATGCAGCTTGTCTTTCAAGTGAGCATTAGAAGCTGAGTAAGGGAAATACAGCATTCTTCCCCCTTCAGTACAGAAATAGAGAACTGCACTACAGAAATGCAGAGGGGTTTATCCCTTCTCTGTACACAGGTCAGTATCCTGGTAGTGGCCACCAAAATATGTGAGGCCTTAAGGAGGCCAAGCCCTCTATTATGGCACCCACTGGAGGTGCCAAGCCAGGACCTACTGCCTGGCACCAGGGGCGGCCTCTCAGTGATTGCTCTCCATGTTGAGGCCAGCAGTTACGTG
The DNA here is from genome assembly GCA_013390045.1 of Picathartes gymnocephalus. Classification (NCBI taxonomy): domain Eukaryota; kingdom Metazoa; phylum Chordata; class Aves; order Passeriformes; family Picathartidae; genus Picathartes; species Picathartes gymnocephalus. The sequence goes on from WEKY01063616.1 coordinate 5,153, forward strand.
TTTCGTTCAGAGAGGATGAATACAAGTCTATGAGCCATTCTGGGAATTTATTACATCAGAAACTAAGGTGACAGCCCCAGAATCAGGAATCTTAATGAGTTACAAAAAGGCATTCAGCTGATTCAGTTGTAAAGGTTTTCATAACCCAACTCTTGGAATAAAATTAATCTTCAGGAAGTAGAGCAACTCTCAACTAGTGCAGATTGTCAATCTGGACTACTTAAGAGTTATGCAAACCTAAACACATTGCTTTAAAATTGTTATTGTTACTTATTTTGAAATTATAATTTCATAATTCTAAAAAAAAAATTGTTTTGTTTCCTTTGAGAAACATGTTTTTTAAAAAACTCATCATCTATTACCAAACAGTATTGCTGGGGGTATTATACAGATTCTGAATGATTAACAGGGTTCATCAAAGTGATGGCGCAATGTAATTCTACTCATTGGCAGTAACATTCATAAGCTTGCTTTCTGTATAGGAAAACCATTTTGAGGAAACATCTTCCTCTGTCTTCTAGAAGTTGACAGCCAGGGCTGGTAGAAAGGTGGTGTGTAGAACTCAAATGTGGTCTGAGAGATGTGGTGGTTCTTGAACTACATTTTATAAGTGAGCTGCCTACATATAATCAGCTTCAGGAATATCCTTCTTCAAAACAGTGGAACCTAATATGACAACAAATGTTTTCTTTTAACAGGTTTTGATGATTTCCTAGTTTTATTTAATCTTAAAGGTTTTGGGTTTGGGGTTTTTTTTGCTTTTGAGAAAGTCATGGGAGCTCTCAAATGCCAGTGGCCAGAAGGCACAACTTCCCACTTCACAGCAACACACATAATCCCTACCACACATGGATAGATTTTGTTACTGCTTGATTTTCCTCTTGTTTGCAGAGGAACGTGTGAATATCTGTAACATCTTCCTACAACTTTTACCTTTACAGGGACATGGCTGAAGAGTAGTTTGGGCATTGTACAACAAGAAGGAAATCAGTTGACTTGGACTTATATTGCACCTCAGCTGGGCTACTGGGTTGCAGCTATGTCACCTACCATCCCAGGTAAGATGGAATTGGATTTTATTGATATTTGCAGCATTTGGTAATTATTTATTCATATATAATATTTATATTTTTCAGAATGACCTCATCTGAGATGCCACAGCTTGATAAATAATGGATTGAGAAAACAGAAATCTGAAAGTAAAGGGCTAAAGGGCTAAAATCTTTTCAGGATTGTGTAGGGCAACCCAGGTGCTCAAAATATCTGCAGCATTTGAAAGTATTCCTGCTTTGGTGCATTTGTGTCACCACTGCATGGTAGAGCCATTGCTAGAAAATGAGGGAGTCATAGCATCAGTGTGTTGGTGTTCCAGCAGGTAGAAAACCAGGCACTGTGAAGTTTCCGCACAGAAACTCACAGAGATACAGATTCACCTAAAACCAGCATTATCCTGGGCTAGACACTTAGTAATGGATGGATGGATGGATTGACACTTTTTTCCTTTTACAGTGAAGATGCCCATTTTGCTTTGCATCATCTTGGTGACTGACTCATTTACACTGTGAATAACTTAGCTTAGAAGTTCTAGGAGGTACAGAGCTGACTGGCTGCCTGCAAACATCTTGGCATAACTCCAGAAACTGGCTTTGAACTAGGCATTAATTACATGTACTTCTGTGTCTGTGGGGATTATTAATACTGCAACTTCTGCTTCTCTTTTTCTGTCTGTGGCTGCCTCAGATTTCTTGGTATTAGTTCATCAGCCACCGATAATCTGAGATACCTCTGTGTATAAAAGAGCCAATCAATCAAAAAAAAACCAAACCCAGAACTCCTTACAGATTTTCTTTATTAGGTTTTCCAGCTAAAAACCTAATCCAGTAGAAATGAAACATGCTTGCTGTGGCTGTGCAAGTTCAGTAAACTAAATATAACCAACAAAACAAACTCTTACATGAGAACAGGTTTTAAAGTCTAATCATATATATAATGTGGTTGTTTCATAATATGCGAGCTTTTTATTTGAGGTTCTATTAAATGATGGATATTAAATGCTGGGATATTCAGCTTATTCATTGCTGAACAGAATTTAGAGGCAGGGGCAGATCTGAATAAGCTATCATATTAAATTTAATGGAATTTTACAAAATAAGTGTACTTGAAGAAAAAGCAACTGCTCTGAGACAAACATTTCCCAGTACAGCTCTGTCCCAGATTGCAAGTTACACTAGTCATGAAATTGTGCTTGTGAGGTTACATGGCCTGTAACTCTTAACATGAGAAGGCTTATTTAGCCTTGTGATTTAACTTGTATAGCAGAGTTTATACTTGTATTTCACTTTTCCTTCCCTCTAGGGCTAGATCTGAGTTCCTAAAACTTTGTTGCAATGGGAACAACATTTTCATGAAAAATCAAGTGATTTGTCCTGTCTTCTTTTTGCTTAATGTCTTGAAGCAATAGTAACAATCAATTATGTAAAGGTAGTGGTGGGAGAGAATGTATAAATATTTAGATTTCCCAAATGCAATATAATTTATGTTACTTTTAATGAGTTAATGTATTTTTGCATATTTTATCTCCAAATTAAATTTATTTGATTTCTTATCTCAAAAATGGACAAAAATGAGCTCTGTTTTCCTAGCAGTGGCTCTACAGACCACTCAAGATCCACAGATGAGGTTTTGCAGACCTTATGACCTAGACCCTCTAAGATGGCCAAGTTTGCTGTCCTTCACAGTACATGCATGTTAGTCTGCCAGCTGGTGCTGTACCTCCTTGCCTGCAGATGAAAATTGGGTCTTTATTTCAAAATTATCATAAGGATTTTACAAACCAACAGGGTCACACATGCCTAATTGTGAACTGATGTTGTCCACATGTGTGCGTTCCTTTGTGTGTTAGAACATTTACTAAGCATTATTTAAACCTGGAGTTACAACACTTTTCACTAGTGGCCTGTTAATTAAAGCTACTGAAGATGCTTGGCTTGGCTTCATCTAGACTTCAGAGCACCAATGCGTCTTCCAGCAAATCCTGTACTGCAGTGTCTGTACTGTTTGGTGTCAAGAGCCACAGCTGTTAAAGAGGAGTTGTTGCCCACAGTGTGGCTTCGTGCCGTACTGTGCTGGGAAGTGCTCGGATGGATTTTCTGCAGTGGTGAGAGCTTTGGCACACGGTGTCAGCATTAGGACCTGGAAGGCAGCATTCACTGATGCATGCTCCCATTGAAACAAGCTGCTTTTCCACAGAATGAGCTAGTTGGACTTGCAGTCATGAAAACCAGCACGTTTTCTCCACAGCTCGCTCCCCTCTCCAGAGATGGTCTGCTCAGTAAGCACCAAGGCTATGAGCAGCAGTGTTGCTTAGCACCCTGATAATAAGGGAGGGTGTCTCTCTCCTGGTTTGACTGTTGTTCCTTTTCCTGTTTGCAGGTTATTACAGGTCTAAAATCTCTTTTCTGGCCTTCCAGGTCCCGTTGTAACACACGACATTACCAGCTATCACACAATGTTTCTTTTGGCAATTTTAGGAGGGATGGCTCTCATACTTCTAGTCTTGCTGTGTCTGCTTTTGTATTATTGCAGGTAAGACTCACCATCCTGGTTACTTAGTTCATGTTGAAAATACAAGCATTTTTGTGCTTATGAAATTAAACACTTTTGTATTGAAACGTTACTTTGTGGGGAAAAAAAGGCAGGCAAGCTAGTGAAAAAGAAACAGTGAGATCAAATTTCTTGTGTTGCTGGTTATATGCAGCGTATAAATCCCTGCCTTTGGTAGGATGGTAGTTGAGTGAATCACACACATCTGTACCTATGTTCTCCATGTAACTTCCTATCAAACATGGACATAGGTTCAAGATGTCTGTCATTGTACCTGTTATGCATTTGCAAATGATCTTTCTATTGGCATTTATTAAAATGAATGTTAAATTATCAGCAAGTGCCTACTAAGGAGTGATTTTATACTTGCCTTCTCTAGACATTTACTCCAATTTGTAATTGGTATTTGAGATATTTCCCAATTGACATTACTTATTCTTTAATTTTATCTTTGCTGCTGGGATAAACTTTTAATTTTTAGATTATGTAATAAAAGTTCAGTTCCCCTAATAATAATCACTGCTTAAAAATCTTTGGTTAAGACACGCTTGCTTCTCTTGTTTCTGTGTACAACAGTCATAAATGTATAACTTCTTTTGTTACTGGCTTTTATAGAAGAAAATGTCTAAGGCCACGTCAACATCATAAGAAACTGCAACTTTCGACAGCACTGGACACTTCTAAGAAGGATCAAGCAACCTCAATGTCCCATATAAATTTAATATTTTCACGTCGTGAGTCAGAATTTCCAGGTGGATTGTCCATTGCTAGCAATGGACACGCTGAAAACTCAGGGGCAAAGGAATTAATCAGTGCTGTCCACATGGAGATGGTATCACCTACTGGAGAAGCAGATATGCACACACCTATGCTCAAACACTCCTTCAGTACTTCCCAGGAGTTTAGCTCCCGAGAGGAACTGCTCTCTGACAAGGAGAAAGACAAGAGCAGAATTTCCTTAGATGACCTGACTCCCAGTGGGTCTCTAAGAAAAGAGTACCACAAAACAGCAGATAGTTTTCCTCTAAAGACAAGAAAATCCACAGAAACAGCTGAAGGCTATGAGTCCCCTATGAAAGATGAGTATAGGAGAAGTTACAATGCTATGCTGTCTCAGCCTTTATTTGAAAAGCAAGAGAGAGAAATTCAAGTATCTATGAACCATATTGCTAATGGAAGTAAATACAATATTCAGGAACAAATATACACCACACCTTCAGCCCCTGAAAAAGAGCTGCTGGACTGCAGACCTACTGATTGTATGATGTCTCGTTCAGTTGATCACCTTGAAAGACCTACATCTTTCCCTCGACCAGGTCAGTTAATCTGCTGCAATTCTGTTGACCAAGTCAACGACAGTGTTTACAGGAAGGTTTTGCCTGCGCTGGTCATCCCAGGTCATTACATGAAGCTGCCTGGAGAACACCCTTTTGTTAGCCAGCCCCTGGTTGTCCCAGCTGACCAGCAGATTGATATAGAAAGACTTCAGGCTGAGCTTCCTAACCCTCACGCACGTCTTTTCCCACACCCTGCCCAGCAGCTGCAGCCCCAGCAGCTGGCATCCCAAGCAATATCTCAGCAGCATTTGCAAGATGCAGGCGCAGCTGAGTGGAGTCAGCAAAATGCTTCCATGTCTGAATCTATTTCCATTCCTGCCTCTCTTAACGATGCATCCCTGGCTCAGATGAATAGCGAAGTGCAGCTTCTTACAGAAAAGGCTTTGATGGAATTAGGAGGTGGAAAGCCATTGCCTCACCCTCGAGCATGGTTTGTTTCTCTAGATGGGCGTTCAAATGCTCATGTTAGACATTCATACATTGATCTCCAAAGAGCTGGTAGGAACGGGAGTAACGATGCCAGTTTAGACTCTGGTGTTGACATGAATGAACCGAAATCTGCCCGAAAGGGAAGAGGAGATCATCTGTCTGCACCACAGAGTCACCCCGCCGTGCAGGAGCACCAGCAGAGAGAGCGGAAGGTTTCAGATAGCACAGCCTACACACAGCTTGTGTACTTGGATGATATGGACCAAAGTGGCAGCGAGTGTGGAACAGCAGTTTGTAGCCCCGAGGACAATGCTCTCCGATGCCTCCTAGAAGGCACCAGTAAGAGAAGTGGTGTGCAGCTGCCCAGCCTGCAGGAGGAAACCAGAACTGTGGATACCAAACCAGAGCCATTAACTAGTCCTGAACATGGAACATCCATTCAAGATGATGATGATGAAGATGAGGAGGATGAGGAAGATGACCAAGGTGAAGATAAGAAGAGTCCTTGGCAGAAACGAGAGGAAAGACCACTAATGACTTTCAATCTAAAGTGAGCTATTGTGAAAATCCACCCTTCAGTGGAGTATAAAATTGCCAAATATCCTTTCTGTGGAAGTGCTTGATATTTTTTTTCTTTTTTTCTTCTTTTTTTTTTATGTTGTGGAGAGAAAAGAGAAAAACAAACTGTGGTGAGCAACATTTGAAAGAATTTAAATGCATTACTGTGTAAATGTTAGAAAAGAATTAAAATAATTTCTCTGATTTAGCAGCTGCCTCCAGTGAGATAGCTGAACAAAGAGTGTGATAGTTATTCCATATACTTGATATTGGTCATCCAGGATGTTGAAAATACTGACAAATTGTTTTGGTTGGTTTATGACCTCAATCTCCTTATGACTGGGAGCTGGTAAAGCTTTTGTTTTGTAGGCCAATTTTATGTTGATAATGCTACTGAAAGTATCTTAAAAACAGGAGTTTGACACATGGTGTCCAAAATTGTGCATTATCTCAATGAAAGGCTATGCATTGCTGCTTTTAGTAATATTTTGCTTATACTATGCTTTTCTTAATTTTACAAGTTGGTTGTAAACATTTTATGTCCTTTATTATATACTACTCAGCAATTTATTTTAATGTACAACTGCAGGAAACTTGAGTAGCATCCCTTAGCATTGAAGCCTTTTTATGAAACCAAACTGAACTTTGTGTCGACTAAGATTCCTCCAATTCTGGTCCCATTTTCTCAAAGTGCCTTTTTTACAGTAACAATGAACAGTCCCTTCTTTTGCTAAGTCCTTTTAATTGACCCCGTTTGAGATTTTATAAACTTCTGAACTTCTACCTTTTCTTTTAAGCTGCATGCCAAGAGTCCCATTTTGTGCTGAGCATTTCTCATTTCAGTACAGTGTATTCTGTAGCTATCATGTGTATTGTGGATTCTGTTTAGCCAGGATAGACTTAGAAGACATTTTAAAGGGCCCAGGGTAGCCAAGAAGATAGTTTCATTGACTGTATATATTGTTAGTTTCCTCTGGAATCACATGAGCTAATCATGCTCATATAAAATGGACTATGAACCGAGCAGTGGACTGAATGTGTCTGAAAAATTTGGAGAAAAAACAAATGTACTATCCAGAAGTGCCAGATTTACTCTTCTGTGCTTTTTCCATACAGAGCTGCTTGGTTATCCAAAAATTATAATTGAAAATAAACTGCAAAAAGTATCTTTGTGGATTTTTTTCCTCTGTTAGTAGTTATCACATTATTTTATGTTATTTAAAAAGAAAAATACTTCAGTTTCATTTTTCCTGTGCATATTTATGCTCGTGTGACTTACTTTCTTTTGCAGTTCTCATGTTCTTAAGTCAATACTGAAATTTAGACCCCTTTTCAGAAAAACATCCTCTGTATCATGATAAACATATAATTATTTGCTTAACTATCACTGAAGACATTTGAAATTAAATCCTGGTATCACCAAAATTCCCTGTGGAGTCACACTTCCCATGGGCCAGTTTTCTTTCTGGGATTTCTGTGGATACTCACTGCACTCTTCTCACTTTTTCATGAAATGGGTTCAAAGAAGAGGAAGTATGTGACTTCCATTCTTGTGGAATCCTTTGTATACATTCAGTTTATCATGTTTTGTTCAGTTACTTCCATGCAGATTAGCAGCAGTCATGCTTACTAAAGTTAATAATTAAGTAATCTCCAAAGTGATTTAAGTACTGTATAGTTCCTATTTAATTTGACATACTAAGCCCCAACTCACATTCATTGCTTTATTTTCAGTAATATTTCAAGGTTTTCGTAGGAAGCAAGTCTTGTAATTTCCATTTTACTGTATGTCTTACCTGGGAACCTGATCTCTAGCCAGGAGTGGAATTCTGATTTCCTAGTTCCCAGGTCAATGCTCCTTTCCATCCACAAAACCAGATCACCTTTTGCTTTGCTTCATGTTTGAAAGTGGTATCTGTAGTAAAAGGAATCTAAAATATTGGGGAGTGCATTGAATATTGAAATCACCATATTAGCAGTAAATTTATGTTTTACTCATTTTGTATGTGCCAGGTCCTTTCGTGTTCTGTTTAGGAATTTTGTACTGACCACCTGTGAACTGGTTTTGGGCTCTGGGTTACTTATTGTCTGTGCAAGGTCACTGAACAGAAAAATTCTACTTTAAGGGCATAGTATTTATCAGATGTCAATAAGTGCTGGTAATACAGTGTCACTTATTAATCAGAATGCTGCATAAATAAACATTCTGAATAAAATTTCCACATACTAGAATTATTGTGCTATTTAATTTCAAGTTTTCTGTTGTCTTAAATATGTCATTTTTAATTACATTCTTTTTTCACATTCCTTTGCAAAGTTTCCATCGTTGCTATCTTGTAAAGTGAGATTGTTGCTATTAAATTGCAGTGGTTTGTTTCTTTAATTGTGTTGGTTTTATGTTCAAAACACTTCATTTGATAATTTGATGATTTGTGGTCCTAACACAGCAAATGTACTTGAACAAACAGAGTGTGGGTATGTTTCAAATCTTCTTTAAAACAGCATTTTTAATTGGTTGATAGTTTAATTTTGCAAAATATACAGTTTATGAAATGTATTTCTCTACATCCACACCTGGGCCATATGCCAGATGAAACTGGAACAGAGTGAATGCAGATCAGGTAATAGGTTGAGATTAGAGTATGCTGTGCCTAATCTAAAAGTCCAGTGATAAGTTCCATGTTTTAATTTTCAAAAACTCACTGAGGGAGATAAGTCAGCAAAATACAAAGAAATCTTCTTGCTTTTATATTGCAATTGTACAGTGAAGCAAGTACCAATAAAGTTTATAAAACACAGAGAACAAAGTATAACTTGAGTAAGTCTTGACATCAGCAGCTCCAAGTCCATGTAGAAGATAACTTAAAAAAGCAATTTTTTTTTATTTTATGGCAGATATAAGTAGGGAAAAAATGCAAAAGTTTGTAATGAAAAAGCTTACAAAAATAATGAAAATATGTTTGTCTTAAAAAAATATTAGAAACGAATCTTCAAAGTTCAGGTTCATTTATATCACAGACTCTGAAATGTTAGCACAGTTGGGAGTTAATACTCATTAAGAGTCCATTCACTTCATGGTTGTCCCCCAGCTCCCACTTTGTTCCTGCTCAAATACTTGTTTCTCAAAGCTTATTCAACTATCTGTAAAGCACCTTGACTTACTGTGATAATGATCTATTATTATTCGATCAAGTGCTTGGTCAGGGTACCAGCATGCTAAACTCTCTGCAAATACAGGGACAAAAACTGGTTACTGCCTCGGAGCATTTGCAATCTAATATGTTAAACAAATTATACAAGCTTGTGGTACTGATCTGAGATGAGCAGATTACAAAGGAAGGCCCAGCATTTGGAAACTGCTCATGATGCTTTTCTTTGTTACAGGGAGGACTGAGTAGCTTTAGTAGAGTGAATTAAGCACTCTTGAAATACCTTGGCAATATTTTCATTTTCTGCCCTTAATTCTATCCATGAATGCCCTAAGGGACCAATTTGATTTCACTATTCTAAACCAACATGTTTGAAATTGGTAAGAAATCGAATGTCCTACGTAGGGTTTAGCCTATAGAACAGTACAGGTAGAAATGAGCAAGTGTTGGATGAGATGTTTACTCTTACTCTAGGAAGGTCTGTAGTGAACCAAAAAGGCTTTTTTTTCTTAACAAGAATTCATCTGGGAATTAAAATTTATTATAACACAGTAACCAACTATCAGTAGTCTGTAACTTGGAGCATGGTGGGGTCCATGCAGTCAAAGGAGAAGTGTTTGTTTACTTTTCTAAAATACATGTGTGACAGATAGTGGTTTTCTCAATCAGTGCTGCCGTTTGGTGTCTTTAGCATTTGAAATTCAAGTTGTGGTATCTGCCACCTGGTGGTGAACTGCTTCTCCAGACGTACTGTGTGTGAAGTAGTTTATCATAATTTCAATAGAAGCACAGTTAACAATTTCAGTGCCACCAGCAGACAGCTGGGACAGGATGATCAGTTGTTTCCTGGGCCTGCTGTCAGTCCAAGTGCAGAGATCTCTGTCAACTGAGAGACCCTGCCCAGCCTCTTTGCTGGGGGAGTATTCAGTTTGTGACATCTCAATTCAAATCACAATTCATCATCACTGATGGCTCTGTATTCTGCCCTGTGAATAGGACCTTGAGTTTAGATTAAAATAAAGTGAAAACAAATTTAACTATAACTGTTTCCAAAGTTGAGAAAAATAGGAGCAGCTTAATTATTCTTTTCCTGTTCCTCTGCTTACAGACATATAAACTGGCAGGTTCAACACTAACCTTACTCATAATGCTAACCTTACTATTATTATGTGTGTATGTGTATATATATATACATATACACACACACGGAGGATTTATAATATATATAATAGTATTCTATGTCATATGCCATGAGAGATACGTGCACACACTATATTTTCATCATATCTGCTATTTTCATTTCCATGCTGTAAAACAACTGGAATTGGAACTTCAGGTATACAAATAGGCAGCTGTCAAGTGAAATTTTCAGAATAGAGGAGCATTTTTTATTACGTTTACTCAGGTAATTCCAACTGTTAAATTGAGACCAAGTATTGTCTTCTATTTGTCAGTAATAACAGAAAGGGTATCTAGTTCTTTTCAGCTGTAATCCTCTGGTAAACAGTGGTGCCTGGTCTATTATCACTTAACTGAACTATTTCTTGTTTTATTGATGTGCTTTTCTTCTAGGAATGAACAGTGCCAGTTAGTGTGTTTGATCATTAAAAAGCTATTTTGCCTTAAAAACTTAGAGCCACAGGGAAGGAAAATGTGATGACAACAGGGAGGTACAAATGAAATACTTGATTAGAGATGATTTTTGTAATTCTGTAGAGAAGGAATTTGTGTTCACATGACTAGAAAGACAGACTCCTCAATAAGCCCAACTGAGGAATGCTCCTGACAGTTTTATATTATAAAGGGAGGAAATGGTGCTTAAAATAATGCTGTGATAGGAGAAATCCCACTTTCAAAGGAGCAGCTGGTTCTTCTGCAAGAGAGGTTGGGCATCAAAACTGAAAGAACTTATTTAAAATGGGTCCTGTTACAAGCACTGTTTTTTGAAGAGTTTTGATTATTCAGTGGTTGCAGGAAGTTTAAAAAGCTTGGAGATAAGAGAAGCTATGGGCCTTGGCTTCTCTCTACCCTCTTCAAGGAATGCCCCTTCTATAAACCCAGCTCCCTGATTCAGCTTTCAGTTTTGTGCCATGCTGTTAGGCCACACATCAAGGGGACATACAATGTGACACCCTAATACTAGACTTTGCAGTAAAGCTACTGTTAGGTGTTGGCAAGGGCAAGCTTTCTTTGTATCTATGCCATTTGCTCTAATGCAATTAGATTGCCTTGCAATCGTGCATTAAATAACACAATAAAAATGAGAGAAGCAAAACCTGATAGCCAGGTTCCCCCAATGAGAAATGTGTTTGTCTTGACAGCTGGATTGGTCTTTCATTCCTTGAAATCCTTGAAAGTATACTAACATAAGTGTGTGTGTGCATGCACAAATGCATGGATACACATTCACATGTATGTATATAAGTGCACTTAATATAAAAGCTGGCTTAAATACTAGTTTCAGCATTTAAACATCAAGCCATGGCAAAGTGAAGGTCGCTCACCCAGACTGACTGGAAGAACTGGCATTGAGAGCCCATAAAGGCTTGTATTAATTAACTTAATTGTCCTTGTGGTCTGACATTGCAGGGTCAAAACCATGCTTGATGCTGAGTTTCTGCTGTACCTCCAACTTCCACACTTTATTCACACTTGCCTTCTAGCCTACACCTGATGTATAAATTTTGTAATTAAAGCTTGTCTAGTGTTTATATTTTAAGTAAGGTAATCTGCAGTTGTTGCACACATGACAGAGGCTTTTCTTTTGCACAAAGTTGTAAAATTCTGAAGAGTAAAATCTTGCCATAAAATCTAAAAAAAATCTGCATAGAAATTGAAGAGTTATAATAGAGTCTGGTTTTCCATTGTCTTCAAAGGGAAGACGCTATGTCTGTGAGACATTTCTTAATTCAGTGTAATTCCCCATGCCATAGATGTGCATCCTGAACCATGCTGTTAATCTGTTTCTAACCACCCAGAAGGCACATCTGTCACAGGAAAGAATTCTTTTTTATTTGGGGGTAAAGAACTATCTGAAACAGACTAAATGAAAACTCTAAAAACTTTAATTTTGGAAGAACTACAGAAATAGTCAAGAGATAAAGAATAATTCATGTATCTATCACTCCCTTCATCCAGAATGAGGGAAATAAAGCATCTTGGCTGTACGTGCAGCCTCCCTGCAAAGAGAAGGAAACAGCAGGCATGTTGATAGGGGGAAGTGTAAAAGGCTAGTGGGAGCACTGATTGCAGAGCTGACAGGAGTAAATTGAATTGATTTGGAGATTGGATGGGCAGAAGTAATTGCTGAGTATCAGTCAGAGCTCCTGCAGTACCTGTGTCAACACTGTCTTTATCAAAAAATCTGTCACCACTAATTCTCATTCACATACATAGTTTGAGAAGGGTCTTAGAATAAAAATAGACATAAAAATGCAAAATATGTCTATATTTGTAGTAATTATTTAATTGTCAGTTCTGATTATTAAGTATTTTTTACCTTTTGGGGCTAGAGACCCTAGGAACTGGGGAACTGAGCAGTGCTGGAACCAGTCTGAACCTGTGTTTGATGTAAGTCTTGTATCCTGCTTCCAACAACCATCAAAAACAGATGGTTCGGAAAACTGAAATCTCTACTACCAATAATAACAGGATGAAAGTCTTTCTATCCTTTTCACTTATACCTTTAAGCACAAAGATTTGTATTCATCATACACATTTCTTAATGCTCTGATATGTTTTCACTATGCATGTAAATGCCTAACCCTTTTCAATGCTGTATAACCCTGTTCAGTGCTGTATAACCCATGGCCCTGGCCAGTGCAGGCACCAGCATGGAGAAGTAGATGGTTCTGTGCAAAGGTAAGATGTAAAATAGAAGAGGTAAGATATGAGCTGCATTTGCAAATGGAATAAAAAAGAGTTTAATGAGGGTGGAGCAGAAAGAATGGGATGCTTTGAGAGTGCTTGTCCCCGGTTTGACCACTGCAGCCAATACAGGCCATCAGCAGGTGGGCTGTGGGAATAGGTAAGCCTGCAGCTTCCCAAGCATGGCAGGCAGGGGGAGCTAAAAAGAGGTAGAGTGGGTGAGACAAACCATAAAGACCAGAGGTGTGATCTCACGTGGATACAGGTGTGCAACATATGGGATCACAAGTTCATTTCCTTCCCTAACCATTTCTACCACTGCTGTTGCCAACTGTAACAACTATGCAGAACTGTTTTGGTGCATTGGTTCTGTTTATTTGCAATCTTATTCTTTTACCCTTGCCTCCCATTCAGAATTGAGGAAGACCGTATTTAAGTTTTCACCATAAAGGGTAGCCAATTAGAAAAAAAAAAAACAATGTGAGGTAGTACTAGTAGACACTTGAATGAACCAAAGTCTAAATATATTTGTTTGCTCAATAACATTTTTAAATGTTAATTAGAAAAATAGGGGAAACAAAAATATTAGCTAATTTTCAAATTGGACCCATTTTGCTTCCAATTTACAAGATTAAAAATGTTTACACCAAGTTGTTACTTGCAATCCAAATCCATTTGAAATCATAAATGCCATTAATATTTCAATGTGGTGTGTAAAGGTAGGAGCAATTCTATGACTGCATGAAAATTTCAGACACTTTACTTCTGCAGTGTTTAACACTCAAAACACATAGACTAATCAGATGATGCCAATAACCTGAATGCTGGATTATATATCCCCAACACACTAGGATGTAATTAATATGTGTTGCTAGGCAGGTAAACAAATTTGGGTTATGCCAGACAGCTTGAGGGAAACAATATCTGTGCCTGGCTGGCTTTATTCAGTCGCAGAAGAGCAACAAGAAGCCTGGTACAACCCTGCCCATGTACTGCACAGTCTCACCTGATTGTTCATCCAGCAGGTGAGATCTGACAAGTCCCTGTACAGTCCTGGGAATTCAGGCTTCCCAATCCCCAGTATTTCTTACTGCCAGGCTTAGATGGCTCCTCCCTTAGTTACCTGGGGTTCCTGTGAACTCATGTTGGCCACCAAGATGCCCAAAGTATTTTAGAGTTTGTAGTGTTTCATTTTGAGTCCTGGAGTTTCTTCTGGCAGTCCAGCTAGGAAAAGGTTAAACACAGCAATAGCAAAGTCCATTTGTGGATCTCAGCCTATGCTCATACGTACACTGAGGTGGCTCAAAGCATCTCTGAATTGTTGACACAGGATAATTTTGTGTAGTCATGACAGACCCATGACTGCCTCTGTTATGGAGAACTGGGGAGACAGAACCTGGAAGGTAGAATGGGGAAAGATCCAGAAAGCTGGCATTTATGGTGGTGTGGTGGGTCCCCTAGACACTCTAGGCTCTGTTCTTTGGTGGCTGACAGTAGTGGGAGCAGCAAGGCAGAACTACATCTGAAATAATTTATTTGCCTTTCTCTCTTCCTTTCTTCCAATTTGTTGCCATAAGCAACTGGGTATGTTGTCTACATCTAGTAGCAAACCTAGAGTCACTACTAAAGCTCTAAGGAGTCCTATGAAAATAACCAACCAATGAATAATTCATGACATGCTGGAATTATTTTAATTGATTTCATGATATGCCATTTAGTATTAAGTGAAGGCTATCTCCTCCAAAGGAAGTCTATTTTCCTTTGTTAATAATTTTTTAAGCTTTTGTGCAAAATGACTGTGCTTTCTTCTTTTCAATCTTCATAAAATAAAAGGCTTTTGCTTTTATCTTCCCTGTACCTCTAGGAAGAGGTCTTTTTTATCAATTAAAAACAGTAAGTTTGCACCTTCACAAACACAAGCTCTTTACCTGGTTAGGATTAAAATCAAACATTTCTGATGGTTTTTGATGGTCTGCTTAGACTGGTGTGAATTTGTGGGTTGTGTCTGCAGTACTGGAGTGCAGCATTTTGGGAAGTTCCTGGACATACCCACATGCAACAACAGAGATCTTGGAAGTACAGATGCCCACTTTTCGGGCACAGCAGGTGCCATGTTTGCTGCTTGCTGTCCTAATGTTACATACTTGAGTAACCCTCTATGGCTGAGCATCTGGGGTCCTGAAATTCAGAGGTACATTTTTTCACTTTGCTGCTCTATTTTTGGAAGACATCTA
Source organism: Picathartes gymnocephalus (assembly GCA_013390045.1). Taxonomy (NCBI): domain Eukaryota; kingdom Metazoa; phylum Chordata; class Aves; order Passeriformes; family Picathartidae; genus Picathartes; species Picathartes gymnocephalus. The sequence continues at coordinate 20,330 of WEKY01063616.1, forward strand.
TGCATGTGATAGCCAGCATCTATTGAGTAGTGTAACTGCTGAGCAGTGTCTGCAGAGTGAATTTAAATGCTCTGGGAATATGTCTCATAATTTCAGAAATGCAAAGCTAACTCAGAAATCCACAGTGCAGGACAGGTGCTTAATTCCAGTGAACCTCTCTATTTGTGGTCCAAGCAAAAGTTGCATTTTCATGAAACACAAAGCACAATCCAGTGCTGTCATTTGACCTTGCAACAGTGGAACCTGGATAATAATCTCAGCATATCAACTGCACTGTGCTTAAGGTTATTTTTCACGCGTGCTATGAAGTACAGAATAGCAGCCATTCCGCAGCTATGGTCCCCCTTCCAGGGAGAATGCCTAGCAGGGTAGCTTGCTGGGAGGGATTCATACTGCCTCATTAACTGACAATTTGAAATTCAAGAAGAGTCAGGATGCAGGCTTCCTGTACTCCATTTGTCTCAATGAAGTGAGGAAAATTGTCGTCAAGGAAAGAAGACAGTGAAATCTACAGATTCTCCAACACAGTGATTCAATATAGCTGTTTAGTCATTGACATACTGTTCTTCACTTTCTCTTACACATTATTATGAGGGGAAAAAATCATTCATAATCACTGGATTATATTCTCTCCAGGCTATGGGACAACTGTTCACAATTGTTTTTTGTTATTGAAAACTATTGGGTATTGTGCCTTTGTTTTGAGATTTACTTTCTCTCCTGTGCATTACAACTGAATCAAAGTTTACTCCTAAAGGTCATTTCAAAGTGTAGTGACATGATAGAAACACTTTCCCTTTAAACTACAGTGACAGTTTGACACTGGGAGGTCATACTTAGCCAAGTGTAAATTACAGACTCCATTTCATACATTTGAATCACAAGTTCCTGTGGCAACTCACAAGTTGTAAAGGACCAAGTGCAGTGGGACACAGAGTGGCCCCAGGCTAGTGCTCAGTATACAGAGGTTCAGAGTTTGACAGCTGGAAGAATATTTAGCTTTCTTCTGCTTGGCCAGCGAGGTCCTTTACTTGACATGTCACCTGCAATACATGACAGAGCAAAATACGACACCACCTCAAAGCAAAAATGGAGAAAAGCAACCCAGATTTAACTCAAATAGGGCAGAAGCAATAACTTCCTCACATTAAATTACTTTCAAGGTGCAAAGATAAGGAGAAATTACAACTGATGCACCCTATTCTTATGTTTTAATGTGGTGTTTGGCAGCACTGCCAAACCAAGCACTCAGAGATTCTGGATCTCATTCAGAAAGCTTGATATGACCCTGAAAATTGCAACAGTTCAAATACTTAACACAAGTTGCTCTTTATTTGTTTTCCGGGGTATAAATCATTACCATTCAATTCCAGGTTTTCTAGCATGGAGCTTGTAGAAATACAAACGGGTTTGGGAAAAGAGCAACTGCTGTTGAGTGCCCAGCAACCACGGTACTGGTGGCCTCAGCAGCCTTCACCAACAGCAAATTTTGTTCATGGAGCTTCATTTTAAGTCCTGGAGTTTCTTCTGGGAGTGAACTCAGAAGACGTTAAACACAGCAATAGCAAAGTCCATTTGTGGATCTGGACCTAAGCTCATACATGCAATCTCTGAATTGTAGACACAGGCTGATTTTGTGTAGTCATGACAGACCCATGACTGCCTCTGTTATGGAGAACTGGGGAGACAGAACCTGGAAGGTAGAATGGGGAAAGATCCAGAAAGCTGGCATTTATGGTGGTGTAGTGGGTCCCCATGACACTGCTCTGTTCTTTGGTGGCTGACAGTAGTGGGAGCAGCAAGGCAGAACTACATCTGAAATAATTTATTTGCCTTTCTCTCTTCCTTTCTTCCAATTTGTTGCCATAAGCAACTGGGTATGTTGTCTACATCTAGTAGCAAACCTAGAGTCACTACTAAAGCTCTAAGGAGACCTGTAAAAATAACTTGGGCTTTTGGAGTGCTTATGGAGTGAGAAGGAAACACGGGGCACCGGCAGAACGTGCGTCGATGCTGCCAAGGCCCGGCGGCTGCAGGCCCGGCCCAAGAGGCTCCGCGGGACGGGCACGCTGGGGCTGCGCTCGGGTCTCCCGCGGCTGCGGGGGCAGCACTCTCGGACGGCATCCTGGGGCCGTAGAAGGCTGGGGGAGCAGGGCGGACCTCGGCATGAAGGCGCCAGTGCGGGACCGGGCTCCGGGGCGGCACCGCCCGAGTGTGCCGGGCTGGGCTAGGCTGGGCTGGGCTGGGCCGGGCAGGACAGGGCGCGGAGGGCTCCCCGTACGGCCCCGCCCCGGTCCCCGCGGGGTGGCGGGAACGGCCGGGCAGCCCCGGCGGCCGCAGCCTCGTCGTCCCCCGGCTCTGGCGCGGGGAAGGACCGCAGCTAGAGGGAGCTGCTCCGGACCGCGTCTGCCCG
>WEKY01063616.1:23179-38984 GCA_013390045.1 Picathartes gymnocephalus
CCCGCGCCCTTCTGCCCGTGAGGGGAGAGACGGGAGGCCGGGCCCGGCCCGAGGTGAGGGGGCGGCGGGGCCGCCACTTCCCCGCCAGACACCGGCCTTGAAATTGTGGCGTAAAAGCGAGGGTAAATCCTGTCTTGTTGTTGGCGCTTTTAGGGTTTGGTGGGTTTTTGGGTATTTTTGGCCCTCAGGAAGACCCCGTAACGGGGAGATTGCCCCCGTGTCCCCCCGGTGATTCCGAGTGGTTCCATCTGAGCGGCTCCCGCGGGCAGCCCCGCGCACATCCACATCCACACCCACCGCCCGGTCCTCGGCCGGGGTCCGGTCCGGCCATCGTCTGTGTCAGCCTGTCCTGCAGACACTCCTGCTCACCGTCACCCATTGTCCTCAAAGAGATGTTACCTCCAGATCCACACGCTGTGGAGAGCAGAGCGCGTGTTTTAGCATGGCAGTAGCCGGGGCAGACGCTGTTGTCTGGTTGTAGTTCCTTCTCCGCTAATCTCGCGTCTCAGATCTTCCCACGCTGGGGATCAGGCGGTGTTTCCAGTTGCCTAGGGAGCTGATGGGAGAGGCAGCCAGCACAGCTGCGGCCCCTGCTACCCGACCGGTGTTGGGGTGGCTGCAGTGTGGTTCCTTCCGGGCAGGAGGTGCCAAGGATCTGGCTTGCTCTGCAGGCTTTTGGGGCAGTGGAGTGGGAGGAATGTGTTTCAAAAGTCGGCTTCATTTAAATTTACTTTTATTTTTCCTTTTTTTTTTTTTTTTAATGGGTTAGAAACGTGTTTGCAGAGAATACACTTTGTTGTCGCAGCTAGGAGTGGCTGGAGTAACCTAAAATAGAACTAGGTTAATCTATACAGTGCTACACAAATATCTTCCTCGTGAATTTGTGATTGATCTGCTTGAGGGCCTTTCTGTAGGTGCTTGATGTTTGAGGATGTACGCTGTTTGTTGTCTCCTGCCCCTAGGATTTGGTTGACAACAATCTTAAATGTGGCAAGAGAAATCCAAGATACTTTGGAGGGTTGACTTGTCTAGAAGGCAGGAAGGGGGAAAACTTTGATGCTTGCTGCTCTGTCATTGAGTTAATAGCATGCACACTAAAATAATTGCTCAGAAATAATTGCAGTAATATAAATCTGGGATATTAAAAGGACAAAATAGTGTTTTGTTATCTTGGGGCTTTTGTTACATTTGTTTCAGTAAATATGTCGCCGTTGGTGATTCCCAAATACGTGAAAGTAAAGTGCTAAGAGCAGAGAGTTGTTACTTATTGTTCTTCATAGGAACCGACCTGGCATCCTAGTTGGGATTGTTTGATAGCCAGGTAATGCGTGCCCAGAATTCATTGGATTGTATTCCTACTTCGGTTTCCGCTCCTGTTTGTTTGTGTGCATGCCCGGGCTGTAGCTGCCCTCTGCAGCGTAGCTCTGCGTGTGGCTGTGCTTGGGCTGCTGTGACAGCGAGTGCAGTGTGTAAGGAGCAGCCGGGAAACAAAGAATTGCAGAATTGCACTTCGGTGTGTTCTGAATCCCAGCTTGCTGCTTTACTCCAGCATGGGTCTCGCTCCTCTCTAAGAGACACCAGCTGTAGCCGGGGTGGTCTTCTCCACAAAACTTGTTTTTGTTGAATAAATATATTTTAATGGGTATTTTTTAAAAAGCTTCTTTGTGCATCTTTGAATAAGAAAGTGAATGCTTTCAAGTAATATGAAGTTTAGTTAAATTAGTGGTAGATCATTCCAGTAGAGAAAAGCTCTGAAGTATTAGTATCTGCTGCATGAAGTCTAATATTGACTGTTGAATTACTTTATTTTCCTGTAATCTTTGAAAAATCTTGTTAGCTACTCTCTGTCTGCAGGCTGAAATACTCAAACGAATTCCAGCAAATGAAAGGAAAAATCTCACAGCAGAGCATGCAAGATCTACTCTTGATCTGGGAGATTAACCCATAGTAATAGGAGCCTAATTAATTATTCCCTGTTTTCTCCCTGTCATTGTATATTAATTCTTGAGGTAGCTTTAAAGTTTGCTTTGAGCTTTTAGATTAGGTTTTATATAGTTAAGCAATTTATGAGCAGTCCAACTACTTGAGACTGTGTGTCAGCTGACTTGCTGAAATCTTCGTGGTCTCTGTTGCTGCTGATTAGTGTTTAATCTCATGCTGTTTTAACCTTCTAACTTTTTGAGAAGGAGACAGAATATTGTGTGTCAGTCTCTATTGGATTGCCATGTAAATTAAATTACTTTCAAGATGTTTCTTGACATTTGAAAATAGGTCCTTAGAATATTGCCCACAGGAAAACATGGGTTTTATATATACACGAATTTTTTTTGTTTTTTTTTTTAATTTGCAGGTTTTTATGTGCTTGAGCACTGAATGAGTGCAGCAGAAAATAACCATTTTATAACTCTCAACTGGCAAATGTCTTTGTCCTCTGATTCTGCTCCTGTTTTTTAGATGTGGGATTGTGTTGTGTGACTCATTGCTATTTGCCTGTTCTGTAGTTTGCTCATGCTAGATACATTATGCTGTATTTGTTCTGTATTGTAATAAAGTGTGGTTTACAAAATATCTTCGTTATTGTGTGTGTAGGAAAAAACGTATTTGTTGCACCTGGATCCACCCTGCTAAGCCCAGCCTTATAAGGTCTCTCACATTCAAAATAGCTCCTTATGCTCATTGCCAGAAAGGCCTTGGGCACAAAACATTTAGTAAACAGATGAGAAAAAGGTATGACCTTTAAACAACTTCCCTAGCCCTCTCAAATTACTTGCTTTGAATGTTTTAGTAGTATAGCCCTATGATTATTGTTTAAAAAGGCCAACTTTATAACGAGTGCTACTTCTAGATTTAAAAAAGAAACAAATATTTTTAAGGTAGTGGAAGCAGTGCTCGGTTTTAGCAGGTGAATTTTACATCTCGGAGTACAGATTACAGGCTTGAAGGGGGAGGCAGAGGAAACATGCAGATCTGAGGAATACTCTTGGGTTAGGGTTTAAAGTATTGCTGCTAGGTTTTCATGCTAAAAACCTTGCATTTTCAAGTTTGAAATGTATACAAATGAAATCTTCATGCAGAGAGATTCTTTGTAATGGCAGTTTGTTAGTAAGTGGAATTTGAAGGACATAGACCCTTCTGGTCAAGACCTTTCTATATTGTGTTGGAGTCATGGGAGTTTTACACAGCGATGAGAAGGCCCTTTGCACCTCAACCTCCATTTTCTTTATGAACCAAGGACAGCCCTAGTATAAATAGTACTGCTTTGAAATGTTTTGAAGTCTTGCCCATATACATGAGACCTGATTTTTGTGATCAAAAAGATCTGTGTAACATTTTCAGAAATGTAGTTTTTCAGCCTCACTTACTCACAGAGAGAGAAGTACTGTGAAGGCAAGAACCCTACACGGGCCTTCGCAGTTTAAAAATAAACATCTGAAGTTCATGTTTGGTTTCAAATTTGAGAAATTGCTAACTTAAAATTGCCATTCCATGTAACTTAAAACAGATGTTGATATTACAAAAGGCTGTTTCTGCTAAAGCAGAATTTAGTGTTCAAAAAGGGAATTAAAATAATAGTGACAGTTAGTGAGAAAGATAATCTCAAACCAAGGGAACCAAAACAATTTGACCACCTAAACAGGGTAATTGTTGTGCTCCTCCTGATTTTTTCATCTTGCCTTTCATGGATTTGCTCTGAGCCTCATGAAGTAAATTTCTCCGCCTTTGCCACACTTCTCCCCAAATCCAGTAAGTATTCCTATTTTTTCAGTTTAAAAAAACCCAGCCCAACCAAAACACCACCACATGCAGGGAGAAGCAAAAGTATTTCTTTTCCCACATCTATGCAAAACACCAGATGTGTGTACATAAGTAGAAAGGTATGTGGGTGGGATCATGGGCTTGCATTTGTGACTTGCAGACAAAATCCTAAAACTGTAGGCCTAAGTGACTATCTCGGAGTTCTATCCACAGCCTGTTTCTGGGGCAAGGTTACGTCATTTTGGGGCACAATAAGGTCTTTTGACCCTTCTTCTGCCTCAACTGAATTTTGATTTGCATGTCACTTTTATGCTGGCGTCACCTTTTTCTTATTCATCAGACTGACAAAATCGTCGTTGTGGGTGCAGTTAAAAATGTCTTAGAGTGTGCCTGTACTTAGATATATCTGAACCTCAGCGTATAGACTTGCCCTCCTGTCAGTAAAGTTCTTCTGGTATAAATGTGTCTCCACTAGACTGACACAGTCAAAATCTTCCCCAAGTCTTAACATTCTTGGTATAATCTGCTATGGTCTATATGGCAGGCTGGACTGGGGCAGATGTGTTGATCTGATGTATGAAAAGGTCGTGTTTCCTGACCTGCCAACTTGACATGACAGCACCCTGAGTTCTGTATTGTTTTTCTGCTTCCCACATGGGACCTGGGCTCGGAGTTGTGTCACTTTACAGGAGCAGGGTAGTTTGGAAAAAGATTTCTCACTTAAAGGTCAGCTTTCATAGAAATGGGAAGCTTTTTCTCCCAGCTTCTGAGATATACTTCAACGTGTCATCATACAGGTGTATATGACCAGACACAGGAGAATTCAGATCGTAGTCATCACACAATAATGTCAGAGAAAAGCTTTTAACAGGAGCCTTTGGTTTTATTCTTGTTACCTTTGCATATCCTTTGTGCTGTCAAGTCCAGCTTAGTTACTACAAGTTGAGCAACAAAGTTCCTACCTTCCCAGCCATTCTCACTCCCAGTTTTAGAGCCTTTCTGTTCTTTTCAAGGCAGAGGATGAAAAGGACAAAAAATCCTGAGATGTTTTGGTTTTGCTTCTGCTCTAATTTGCTTGGTATCTCTGGTTGTCACTTGTGTTGGACAAACCTGTTTATTGAGTAGAAGTTTCTGTGTGCTGCCTGCTGCCAAATATCTGGGTTGCAGGCATGCCTAAATAGTCGGATGAGTAGAACTCTATTTAAATCCTCTTTTTATATTGTGTGGACTGACCCAAGCAGGAGACAGTGCATAAATAACTGCTTGGAATGATCCCTGGATAACCTGTCAGACAAAGATACCAGTATTTCTTTTGCAACAGACAGTGTGAAAGATTTAAACCTGAAGGTCATAAACTAAGGACTGGGATTTTGGAAGATTAAAAAAAAATATTAAAAAACAAGTAGTGTAGTTTTAAATACCACATATATTTTACAGCAATTTACTTCTGTCTTCCTTCTTTCCCAGCTGAAGAATATACATTTCTATATGAAAAAGATCTTGAATTGGTCAAAGAACAAACTATGATTGTCCTGGTAAAAGTACAGTTTGACTGGGGATAACATTAGTAAAGCTTGGCAAAGCTGATTTTTCTCCATAGCTGCCAAACTGGTTTTTTTTAGTTCAGTTGTTCATTATTTCACCCAACTAAATAAGACATTGACCCTCAGGTAATCCTAGAGAGCAGAATTCCCCTGTGGTGTATGTGTTGCCGGATCCTCCTGAAAGACAAGAAAACAAGTGAGCTGCACTGGTGCAGCTCGGGGCTCGGTGCCTGCTGAGGCTCTGCTCAAGAACAGTGTTTGCTGAAACTCTGAATAGCCTGATGTTCAACACACAAGCCCTTGGGAGCCAGATCGGGGATACAGTGGCATCATTTGTTTGCTATATGTGAAGTGTTACAGGAAAAGACAATTTCATGGACAGTTGCAGAAAGTAAAAAAATACTTCATTTAATGAATCTCAGCCAAGGTGAAATCACTTTCCCTAGTATTTTTATCTCAGTTTTACCAGATAGGAGTGGTGAAATCCTACACGTGTAGGGTTTTACTGTTTTGTATATGTAACCTCTTGCCAGGCTTTTGGGTCTGTTCTGCTTTTAAATTCTGTACAAAATGTCAGCTTGGTATACAGGCCTTCAGAAAGATTTTAATTTTATCATTTTAAATAGAGAATCAGCGCTGTGCCCAGGTGGCCAAGGAAGCCAATGGCATCCTGACTTGTATCAGACAGAGTGTGGCCAGCAGGACCAGGACAGTGATCATACCCTTGTATTTGGACTGGTGAAGCCACATCTTGAATCCTGGGTTCAGTTTTGAGCCCTTCACTGGCCTCAAAACTGGTGCGGGAGCATGTCCAGAGGAGGGTGGCAGAGCTGGTGACAGGGGTGAAGAGTAAGTCCTGTGAGGAGTGACTGAGGGAGCTGGGGTTGTTTAATCTGGAGAAAAGGAGGTTCAGGGGGGATCTTATTGCTCTCTACAACTACCTGAAAGAAGGTTTTAGCCGAGTGAAGGTCGGCCTCTTCTCCCAAGTAACAAATGACAGGACAAGAGAAAATGGCCTCAGGTTGCACCAGGGGAGATTTAGATTGGATGTGATGAAAAATCTCTTCACCGAAGGGGTTGTTGAGTATTGGTAAAAGCTCCCCGGGGAAGTGGCTGAGTCACCATCCTGGGGGGTATTGAAAAGATGTGTAGGTGTGGCACTGAGTAGTGGACTTGGGTTAATGCCGGGCTCAGTCATCTTAAAGGTGTTTTCCAACCTAAGTGCTGTGATTCAATGAAATTGTGATTCATTGTGGATCATGTAGGTGATCTGGCAGTATGCTTATTGTGCAACAAAAGATTTTCTCCCTGTGTCACTTAGGCAAGTCCATCTTTTGTTTCAGCAGCCTTCTAGTAAATACTTCAAACTCTCTTATCTCTCCAGTGGTTTTGGTCTGCTCTACTGTTGTCCATTGAGTAGCAACTTGGTCCTGTTCTAGGGGCTGCAGCATTTACAACTCTTCCTTTCTGGGAGCATAACCCAGTGTAACCTTCAATGTTAAGGACTTCTTGAGATTGATCTTTCACTACCGGCTATTCTAAAGTACAGTGATGATCTCACAAAAATCAGTCTTTGGTTAGTTGCATTGTTTGGTTAGTTGCAGGCATTGGGCCTCCCAACTGGAGGGAGGGTGTTTTCTTGAGAGTATCAGCTCAGACAAGGTATAGATTCTAAGACTGGTCATCATAATCTTGAAAGTGAGCATGTTACAGCAAATAATATGTCCCTTGCAAATGTGTTGATCGTAATAACTTTAGTTATGTTCTTCTGAGTTTTCTTTCTTTTTGTTTGTCAGTATGCTACCTGGGGTTTTTCCCCTTCCAGGATTAAAAGAAACAATTGTTTGTTGCATTGACATTTTCTTTTCCAGTGAAAAACACCCAAGCCCCTCAAACTCTAATATCTGTCTTCAGTTCCATTATGTGCATATGGTTTTGCTGAGAGATTAGCCTCTTGAAGACAATTTAGTGTTAATTGACTCATTACCTCTGTATTTTCGTTCTGTCTGGGAGTCTCCAACACATCCCACACTTTGCAAATTCTGATCTAATCTTGATTCTATATCTTGATTATTTGTTAAATAAAAATCTCCTTTGAGAATAACTTATATCATCAATAGTGAAAATATATCAGAACCTCAAGTGCAATTTTTACTTTGTTGCTGGGGCATTTTAATTAAAGTTGGCCCCATTGTGCTTATTGTTTTAAAGCACAAATATTTGGGTAGTTTTATGTTGTCTCTTACTGGGATTTCAGCAAGACTTTCTTTGTGGCTTAAGTTAGGAACAAAATTTCCTGAAAACAAGAGTGTTTTCATCTGGATTCTTCTCAAATTCAGATATGTCTGATGGTTGAGTATGAAGGGGAAAAAGTAATGGGGCACTAATAGTTACTGAGTTTCCAAGGAGGTTATTTTCTTCAGTTCCTATACTTTCTTGGTGTTCCTCCGAACTGTTGAATTTGGTGATTCTGTGTTTGTGCTGGGTAATAGACTGCAGGAGAGCACTGGCTCCTATGTAGCGTCACAATTTGACACGAGTATGTTGAAATGCCTGGTTGTGCTAATGTCATAGTATAAAACAAATGAGACAGCACTTGCAGGAAATTTTTCATCAATGTCCTCAGTTCCCCCCTTCCTTCCTTTCATTACGCTGTCTTTTCTTTACATTCACACTGCTGTTAGATTTTTCATTTCAAAATGCTGGGTTTTCCATATTTAACTTTTTTTAAATTTGAGGCTCAGTGGTATTGATTTTTCTCATTGGACATTCTTTGAATCTCTGGCAGAAGTCCTGGAGGGGATTTGGGAGCGAAGAAGAAGAAAAAGAAGCAGAAGAGAAAAAAGGAGAAACCAAATTCTGGAGGCACCAAATCAGATTCTGCATCTGACTCCCAGGAGATTAAAATTCAACAGCCTTCAAAAGTGAGAGCCTGGTTCTGTTTTAATTTGTGCTTGGTTTCTAATTTAATTTTGATTTGCGTGTCGCTTGTTGTAAAAGCGAGTTGGTAGTTCTGCCTTAGTGTGTGAAAATTAAGCAAATGGTTTTTGTCCTGAACAGAGGGAAGCAAGGCAAGACCTGGTGCTTTCAGAGCTGTTGTCAACCACCACGGTGGTGTACTGTGAGAAAGGCAGAGGAGGGGTTGTTTTGTCTTTCTCTTCCAGCAGTTAGAACTCTGGCTAGTGACAGTCTCATTGCACAGAATCATACTCTGTGATGGTAATGCTTTTAAATAGATTTTGTATTTGATGATTTGCCTTTAGTTTTTAGCCACCATCTAACTTGGCTTAGTGCAGTTTTGGTCACTTGTGCAGCATAAAGCTCTCTCAGCAGCAGCAACAGGAGGGAAGGTGGGCCTGCTGTGCTAACCAGTCTCTTTGGGGCAAGCAAGCAGAATGTATTTTTACATAAAATGCAGTAATCTCAAACATGGAGATACAGGCTGAAGAAAACTTTTGCTGTCAGGAAGGCTTCCACTATAATTAAGAATGCGAAATTACTTGAGGGAATGTACAATTCTTATGGACTTTATGTTAAAATAGCATTGTCTTTGGGCTTTTGTCTATCATATTCTGAATGAGTAGTGAATAACATGGTGTGATGGCTTTTTAGCATACAGCATTTATCCCAAGAGAAATCTGAGTCCAAGAACTAAAGTTTGTAGAAGTAAGAAAGTTTACGGACCGTTGAGCATATTGAGGTAGTTATATTTGCTTTATCAGATTATTGTGAAGAATTTTGCACTATTGTACCAACAGTTATCTTTGTCCTCTAAGATTAGTCAAGTACATTGGGGCTACCAACTAATTTTAGGGGGAAAAGATTGTGTTCTGACTCATTAGCATAGTGATAGATTTTTGTTTTGTCCCTTTAGATCTTCTCTGTGTTACCCTGATTGCTTTGAATGGGCACATTTGGCACAGGGTACACTTTATAGTATGTAGAGAGATCTTGAATACTTCTTTGCCACATGTTTTGATACTGCCTTTCTGTAAAACACGTCGTGAACTGGTAATACAGGAAGACTGCAAATGATACACAAGTAACTTCACAATATTACAAGTGGCGTGAGGTAAATTTTCATGTTAACATAAAGGCGTAGTTAATTGCTATGGTATCCCATGAGTTCCGTGATTTTCTGCTGACCAAGCTTATTGTTCCATATGTTGCCTCTAATTGCATTAAAAGGAAGCTGCTTCATGCTTTTTTGACTTGCGTGTGCAAGATTTTAGTCCTGCATTTTGCAGTCTTGCACACAATTTCTCTGATGTGATGTGTTGTGCAAATGTGGAAGCCTATCCTTGTTCTGAGTTGTGTAGTTAGAGTGGCACTGTTTATGATTATTTTACTGACACAAGCTTAGTTCATTAGCAGTGTTACAAAATTTTCTATTTTATTGGCATAAAGAAAAAGTTCTTATGTAAGTCTTTCTTTCAAGCTCTAGGCAGCTAAACCACTTCACTCTTCTTATATGGCTTTCACTTTTCTCTAGTCAAAAATGCATCAACATTGACTGGGGGGTTATTTTGCCTTCTCTGGTGTGTTGCAGGTCTGTCTTAGACAACTATTCTATTTCAGAATTTTTGAAAGCATCTTAGACTGCTGATCTGGATCAGTGTGGAAAAGTATATTTTGTCTGCTACTCAAGTCATACTTAGATTTTGTATTCCTGATGCTATGTGAAATTTATTATAGAAAACAGGCTTTTAGCGTTTGGTTGCACTTGGTTGAAAAGAGCATATTTCAGAGGAGAATTACATTGTACCTTCCCTCTAAGAGAATATATGCAGGATCATCAGGTAGAACTCAGTGGGGCTCCTGAAGTAATTGAAAATTATTTTGAAGAAGGATTTTGAGGTCACATGAGTTTGTAAATGGGTGTATCAGTCTGGATATATGTAAAGCAGAACAGTGAGTCTCCTTGGCTTCTGCCTTCCTTATATGTGATAGGAGTGATAGTAGACCTTTTGAACATTGGTGTGAGTGTAATCACAGCAGTAAATGCTTGTTAGCATTGTATGCTTACAGTGACCTTGAGGACACTTCACTGCCTGTCTCACAAGACTTCCATCTCTCCCTATTACAAGTTTCAGGGATGTAGGCTGTCCACACTGACAGAAAGAAAGTTTGCCATATCTGCAGTCTTACTAGTCATTATTGTAGTCACTAGTGGCCTACACAACCTAGTCACAGAATAATAGATTGGAAGAAACATCTGAAGGTTTTTTGACCAACCTGCTGCTTAGAGCACATCCAGCTAGATCAGGTTGCTCAGGCCTAGATCAGGTTGTTTGGTCTCCAAGAATGGAGACTCCATGATCTTTGTGGGTAACTTATTCTAGTGTTTGACTACAGTTTTGGTTAAAAAATTAGTAATTCCTTATATCTAAATGGATTTTGCTGGTTTGCAACTTGTCTCCTTTATTTCTTGTCCTATCACTGTGCTTCTCTGGAAAGATTTGGCTCAGCTTTCTTTATACCCTCCCATTCGGCAGTAATAAGATTTCTCTTACTCCCTCAACTTTCTCTTCTTAAGGCTGAACAAACCAAGGTCTCTCGTTGTCTTCTCCTTGTGTGTGATGTGCTTCAGCCCCCCATTTATCTTGGTGCCCTCCAGTGAACTCACAACACTGTCAATTTTCTCCTTGTAATGGAGAACCCCGAACTGAAAGGTATGACCTCAGGGGTGCCAGATAAAGGGGAAGACTTCTTGGCCAGTCTTACTGGTACTACCTAGTGTGCAGCTGTCCTTTGCTGGCCAGCAATCTGTTGGCTCATGTCCAGCCCTCTTCCCACCTGGACCTCCAAGTTCTTTTCTGCAAGCTGCTTCCTAGCCAGTCCATGCTGGCCTCTGCCTTTGCATGGGCTTTTTCTATCCCACATGGAGGACTTTGCATTTGCCTTTGTCAAACTTGATTCAGTTTCTGCTTCCAACTTGTCAAAGTAGCTCTGAATAGCTTCTGTGGTCCAGCATATCAACAATTCTTCCTGACTAGGTATCATCTGTGCACTTGCAGAGAAGGTGCTCTTTGTCAAGTCTAGATCATTAAACAATATTGACCCCTGAGTCCTCTCTCTTGCATTCTTGAATATGGGTATGACATTTCCTTTTATCCATTTATAGGAAACTTCCACCAATTGCAGTTTTAAATTTAATAGATGTTAGTTGCACAGCTCCCTTAGCACCCTTACATGCATTTGGTCTGTTTTCAGGGACCTGTCCATGATTAGCTTGCTCAACAGTCCCTAACTTTCTCTCAGACTGCTGCAGTGTACAGGGACATCAAAGGCCTGAGGTCATCAGCAAAACTGAGGCAAAAATACCATTTTGTACCTCAGCTCTGTTGCACAACAGGGCCTTCTTGTGCTGTGAAGAGATATTTGCCCTAAAGTGAAATTAAACAAAAGAGCTGTTTTTTGTTTTTCTAATTCATGTGTAGGTTTTCCTTGCTTTCTATTAAAGGAAAATAAAAAGTGTTGAAAGTGAACTTCTTAGTCAGGTTGATCTTTGAATGTTTTAAAATGAAAGGGCATTCCTCCTGATGTCCCTAGCTGTGGTCTATTTAGTACCTGGACATTAACTTCTTGCTTTAATATTGTGCTAGTAAGATCTTTCTTAGGAACTTTGGGGGTTTTTTTTAGATTTTCTGCTTTTTTAATGTAGAAGACATATTATAGACTTTAAATAAATATACAGAATAAATTACAGCGTGTCAGCATTTATGTGTGATTTCATGATGTACTGATGAGATTTCAGAATTTATCTAGTGGCATTAGTAATTTATGTCTCTGTTATCTTGATCTATAAATAAGGTAGGCTTCTTAGGCTGGAACGATGTTGCTCTAAAGTGTGTAAATACGTTAATTCACAGTTACTCAGTTGACAGATGTTTAAGGCATGCTTACAGGTAAAATTTGCAGTACTTAAACATTAGGCATTTTCTTTCATTAATTTAGATAGTAAAAGTGTTTATTGTAAATAATAACTGATGGGCTGCTTGAGTTCCAGGGACAAAGTTTTGCTCCTTTTGCGGTTGAAGATACCAGAGGCTGATCACCCAAATTAAGCTTTGCCATCACTATTACATTTATTTTATGGTGGTTTTTCAACACATGAATCCTAGAAAGAAAATGAAATATGGAAATAGTAATCCATTGCTATTCAGTTAAAAGAAAAAAGTCTGGCTTGAAATCTCTGTGCAGAATTGCTTAAAATTTTCCAGTACATATGAGACTGTTCTTTCAGATGCGTTGTTACACTGCAGTCTAGGGAAACCTGAGCACAAGCATGCTGTTGGTATGCCTCAGAACAGGACTTATCACTAGGAAGATAACAAAACAAAACAGATTTTAAAAGACAGAGGGAAAAATCCCTTTAGATTTAGAGGCCTGCTACCATTATTCCTCTGTACTGTCCTTTGCAGGAAAAATTTTCATTCCTGTTACATTTACTCAGAGTGATCAAAAGTGAGGGTTTAACAGCTCAATTTAGAAACACTTAAGGTTATGCTTTTAAAATAACTTTTCTATAAAGATTTTTCAACTTCTAAGTGGAAAGTGAGTATTTTATGTTTATCTGCTTCAGTTAAAATTGTCTTTAGTTGTCAGTGTTGGCACAGTTGACATTAGCAGCAAGGTGATTAACTCCTACATGTATGATGCAGAAAGATATTATCTACTCTAATAGTTGCAAGCAAATACAAGGCACTATAACTAGGTTTAAAAAGTAGATATTTGTAGCACATCAGTGTACCTTCAGGTACTACTGAACCAGAGAGAATTTGAATATTTTATATTGTATGTGTAAAGTACAACTTCAAACAACTCCATGGGTATCAGTGGTACCTTTATTGTTAAATACCTAGACTGACCCTTTTTTTGGTATTTTATTGTGTTCTACCATTGGAGCAGGGACTATAAGAAGCATTTATTATTGCGATACAGTATCCTGCCATAATGCTTCTGTATTTGTGTTAAAAGTGTTGATGTTTCTTGGTTAAATGGAAGTGCTACTGATAACTATTAACTATTTTGTGAAGTTGTTTGCCTGTTGCCCATCTTTTTTCCACCCTCCTGTCTACAAACATTGTATCTAAACTAACCATGATGAGATGAGTACCTGTAAGAATAGGTAACAGTAAAAGAAATGAACATGTTTGTACAACTATTCACAAAGTAAATGTGCTCAATAAGCTTCCTGTTCTGTTTGTCTGTGTGTGCAGAATCCAGCCATTCCAATGCAGAAGCTTCAAGACATCCAGAGAGCAATGGAGCTGCTCTCTGCATGCCAAGGCCCAGCAAAGAATATTGATGAGGCTACCAAACGTAAATACCAGTTTTGGGATACGCAACCTGTACCTAAACTTAGTAAGTTTAACTGGTTCTGTGTGAAAGATCTGTCTTCTGATCACTAAAGAAATGTTGTGCCACGTCTCTGGCATGTTCTCTACAACAGGTATAAAGTTGGACTGTGTGTGGTAGGGATCTTTAGTCTTTTGTGTAGTTTATGTGGAATTCTTGATGTTTTCCAGGGAAGTGCTTGTCTTCCCCATAGATAATATGCGACAAGATGCAGTATTAATAAGTCTCATTCTGCTGTCCTCTGTAAAAATGGGAAATGCTCTTGAAATAGCATTCTTTTGTATATTTTAGGTCTGAAATCTTGAACAATAGAACAATCTTTTCCACTTCAGGGGAAGTAAGAACTCTTAAGTGGTGACAAAGAGTAAACTTTAATTTTTTTGTTTGTTTGTTTTATTTATTTATATTTCCTTAATTTTTTTTTTTTCAATAGATGGATTTGCTATCACAGAAATAATGACTCTCCTGCCATAGGTTGCACTGTTTGCATACAGCTTTAAGTGGATAATGGCACTTCTCTGATACACAGACTCCTTCTCTGCTGTGTGTTCATGTTCTCCTCCACAATGTACACTACCTTGAAGACATGCTTTCTCAGATTCTGTTCTCTGTTCTTGATTTGAAGTGAGATGATGAGGTGATCCCTCCTTGCCTTTAAATTTGTAATGAGTTTGGCAAGTTATTTCTTATACTGATCTGACCCCTGATAACACAGTTGGTAAATCTTCTTGTTGAAGGAAGTAGTTGCTGACTGTCTTGTGGTTTTTGCATTGCTTTCTGAACCTTCTTTTTCTGCTTTCATTATTTTCAAGTTAAGCAGTTACAGCTTTTCAGTGTGAACATAACTTGGGGGCCCCACAAGTAAAACATTCTCAGCACAGTAGCTGGTGCTGCTCTGTCCTGCAGGTTTTTCTCCATTGTGCTGGAGACTGGTATAGAATAAGCAGAAATAAGGTAGAGTCTAAAGTGCAGGAGCACTGCTCGCTCACTCTCCACAGGCAGTATTTCACATTAATCCATGGCAATAGCTTAATCCACAGCAATATAATTTCTTCCTGACTTTTCTTGCATAGAAGAGCTCAGAGCAGAGTCCCTGGATATTATATTTTCCCATGGATTGGATTGAATTGACTTGCTATGGCTTTTCTCTATACAAACTCTATCCAAATACCTCCATAAAGTAATGATAGTAATCATCACCAGCAATCCAGCCTAAGTGGAGGAAGACCCTAGCCAAAATAAGTTGATGTGTAAATCAAAAAATGCTCTGGCCATAATCAAGCTTTTTCAGAGCTTGTTCAGGTGTCTGCGCAGTAGTTCCAGGAGTTTAGTTCAGGCTAATCAATGTATCTTACAGCACTTAGAGATGAGAGTCTGTCACTTGCCAGTCTAAAAAGGCCCATACATTGGGCCAAAAAATGATTTGTTAGTATTGTTCAGTAGAAATATGCTTTGTTAAATTTGGTCAGTGAGGTTTTGTCCAACAGTGTCTATGAATTTCTTCTTCATCTCACAGATGTTTTTTAAAGCTTTTCTTTATCTGCTGAATGAACAGATTGGGAAGTCATCGCTAGTTGATGTGTTTTATGTGTTTGGGTGGAAAAAATATTCTGTCAATTCAAGAAAATGTTGTAGGGATCTTTGCATTCAATTTACTTAAGAATCCTCCTGCCTTCAAGTTGAAATTATTAGCAATAGGTCCTTTAGTTATGCCAAGCCTGCCATGTAGTGGCACTAATATTTGGACTGTTAGTACTTTTCAGAGTTTGCTTAAAGATGCTAATAATTATGACCTTCCAAACTGGATGGCAGGCCATAACTATTAGTCAGGATTGTGCATCATTTGGAAAAATTGATACTCAAAGGAACATTTGACTGTCTAGTTTGATGATGCTGACGATACGCTTGAGTGTTTATGGGTAAGAATCAGGGGGAGGGACAACAGGGCAGATAGGAGGTTCCTCGAGTGTGTGGAAGAGAAATTCCTGACAAAGTTGGTGAGTGAGCCAGCTAGGAGGGTGCTCTGCTGGACCTGTTATTTGTGAAGAGTGAGGACTTATGGGTGATGTCCTGTTTGGAGGCCATCTTGGGTCCAGTCATCGTTAAATGATAGAATTTTTGATTCTCAGAGAAGTAAGGAGGGG
>WEKY01063618.1:0-15429 GCA_013390045.1 Picathartes gymnocephalus
AGGTCATTTCCTCTTGTCCTCTCTGCAGCACTCCAGTCACGCCAATCAACCCACCGAGTTTCCATGATGGCAGCTATGTCACGGTTGTCCTGGTGTACAACGACTTCCAGCTCCTGTTTGTTGCCCATGCTGTGTGCACTGTTGTAGATGCCTTTCAGTTGGGCTATTCCTTCCAGCACCTTTTTGGAGGGAGGAACCCTAACTTCTACATGACCATTCTCAGGGACTTCTCTCGTCCTTANTAACCCTTGTGTCTTTGCAGTGCGTGTGCCTCCAACCCTTACCTCCAGTGACGTCAGACCGTAGGACCTTGCTAGCACACTGTCCCTCAAACACTGGTGTGTTGACCACAGGCTTATCTCTAGTGAGCCTGGTTTTATCCTTTTCCCCCTTCAAATCTAGTTTCAAGCCCTTTCAGTGAGTCTTGCTAACTCCTGAATGAGAAGCATTGTTTAATATATTTAATTTCTCTCTCTTTAGTTAGCACAGGAGAGTCAGGGGGACGGCTGCTTTGTCTGACCTCCTCTCCATGGGAATAGTAACTATAATGGGTTTAATTAACTATGTGGTATTGACGTAATTAGTTATCCCAGTGATTATACTTCTTTAATAAAAGCACTTCATTTGGGATGCATTTCTCTTCTGCATGTGCAGAGCCCTACACCTATATTTCATAACTGTCTAGACATCAGAACTCTGTGCATATTTTAGCATCTGCCCTTGAGAGAGAGGTTATCTTGCATAGCTTAAGATAATTGAGAAGAAATTATTATGCCCCCTGATTTCAGACTCACTTGCCTACTGAGAGTAATAGAGGTGGTCAGAGGGAGAGTAACTCAGTTTGGGGAAACAAAAATGGGGATAGGGGAAGGGCTGGGCTTGGAAACTGCATCCCCAGGCACTGGCTCTTTCTAACTTTTCAAGCCCAGAGTGAGTAACACTAAAGGGAATGGAGAAAGTTTAACTTGTAGGCAAAGTGAATGCTGTATATCTGTTTTATTTATGTGTATCTATGTACATAGAACTATTACTGTAGGTGTTTATGACATAAACCTACATCCATTGTGTTAAATTTACATATGCCAAGCCTCAGTAATTCTGTTATTGCTATCACGCAGCCAAATCAAGAATAAGGAATAAATTTTATTTTTCAGTTTGGTTTTGCCTTTTGTTGACTTTTTTGTTTTCCTGGGAAGTCACTGTTCTTTGTGTTTCATCCCTCTGGCTAATCTTGAAGAGCAATGCTACAAGGAGGAGAGATTATCATATGAAAATGTCATTTTGTATAATATGAATACTGAAAGAAAAAAAAAGAAACCCACAACCCAAAGGTAAAAGGTCTAAGGGAGGAGATTAATTGACTGCTCATGAATCAATCTACCACAAAACACCATGAGTGAACTACTTTAGTTTACATCTCAGTTCATAGCTGGGGGGAGGGATTCCTATCTGATAAAATATACTCAAAGATTAATGCATTCTGCAAACAGCCTACTTCATAGGTAGGAGGTGTTATTCCTGTTGCTGTGTTTTATCTAACATTTTAAAAGTTTTTTTCCTCTCTCTCTCCCTATCTGTTCTTCATCTCTTTAGTTTACAGAACTGTGCTGCAATCCCTTCAGTCTTTCTCCCTTTCCCTGTTGAGGGGGACAGACTGAAATCACTGCAGGAATTTGAATACTTCATGAAGGACAGGAGTGAACTCTGTGGGTCATTTTAACAGCCAAATACATAAACAAGTTCTCAAGAAATGGGGAAAGCCAAGCAAATGGGGAAGAACTGGTTGTGAGACCTGCAAACACGTCTTGTTCTCTAATCATAAGGAATGCTCCACTGAAGCCTCCATCCCTCATTAAATCAATAAAATCATGTGTCCTTTATTTTAATCCTGTATTCAAGAACCAGGGATAGAGACAGAGGCTTTTCATTTCATTGTTTCTAAAAAATCTCTGAGATGATATTGACAAAGGTTGACTCTTTTACCTTGGTGTTTCAGAAAATGTCAGTATGGAGGCAGGTGCTGGGCATTCAGCCACTTTTTTCAAAAGCAGAAAAGGAGATCTGTGACAGCCTCATTGCAAATACTGTAGCTTTCTGAGACATTTTGTTTGGTTTGATGTT
The DNA here is from genome assembly GCA_013390045.1 of Picathartes gymnocephalus. Taxonomy (NCBI): domain Eukaryota; kingdom Metazoa; phylum Chordata; class Aves; order Passeriformes; family Picathartidae; genus Picathartes; species Picathartes gymnocephalus. Next base: position 2,122 of record WEKY01063618.1, read on the forward strand.
GTGCTGCAATGACGAGAGAGGAAGGATCTGTTATGTACAGCTGCATGAATCTCTGGATTGAAGTTTTTACAGCCTCAGATCCTCTTTTATACAGTAAAGGGGAGATGAAAGCAAATAACTCACATGCCATGAAACAGGTACTATGGGATTCTGAAAGGCTTAGCATTCCTGGTAAGTATTTGATCAAAATTCAGACAAGGGAACTTTGCACTGTCATTTGGTGGAGTGACAAACATGGTAAAAATACCTCCAAAATCCTCATTATTTTGTCAGCTCCAGCTTGATTGAATTAGCAAAGAATGAGTCACAGTTCAAAAAAAGAGCCATTCTCCCCTGAAATACATTAAAGTTTGGGTGGTAAAGAAACACATGTTTATTTCCTAAATGAAATGCAGGCAGAATATGTATCAAGCCATGGAAACAGTAGTACTAGTTTCCTATGCAAGGCATGTTCAAAAATTATCTTTTACTGAGATCATAAAATGGCTCCAAATCTCACTGTAAATGGGGATTCTGTTCCCCACAGTTATTTATCCAGTGTCAGATCTTGTATATCTTACACGAAAAAATGCTTGGGTGAAAATGGTGAATAATGTAAATACAGGTTGGTTGTTTACCGAAGATTGTTCATCTTCAGGGAGAATTTTTTTTTTTACTCTGAAAACAGTTCTGTATGTATTTCTTTTTTTGAAAGATGCCACCAACATTATTCCTCTGGTCAGTTTAGGTAGGGCTTAACCAGTGTTTATGTTAGTCACAAATCTGATATAACATGTGCTGTTAATTGCGGTAACTTCAGGCACTGTGGTTACTGACCTAGTCTGCAATTTACTTAATTTCTAAGAATGTTACAACATGATAGACTAAAAAAGAAAGAAAAGAACCATAATCAGGGAATGGATCTGCTGAATCTCAGATAATGCTGGGTAATACTAATGAAAGCAAAACAAACAAACACAAAAAGCATTCTGGAGCCCTTAGAATAATGTGGATCATTCTCACCTTCAAATAACATATGCCACGACACAGCCTTTCACTTGATCAATGAGTAATTGTAGTTCAAGTCAATAAGACCCCAGTGAAAATCCTTGAAATGTTCTACATGTACTATGTTCACAATTGCAGATCTATTAGGCACTTAAATAAACTAAAGTAACACGAGTCAGCAGAGTTCTTTGCCCACAGATTAGCTTTAACTAGTAATTTTCTTCCAAGAAGACATTAAAAAAAAGTACTTATAATAGGTTAGTTAAGTTAGAATGTAACTCATGCAGTCAAAACTTAACTGGTTGCTGTAGCACTAAAGTGTAAAAAAAAAATGCAGTTGTTTTATCAGTTGTGGAAGCAGTGAAGGCCCACAAAGATGACTAAGGGCCTGGAGCATCTGTTTTATGAAGAGTGTCTGAGAGAGCTGGGACTGTTCAGACCCTTCTCTCAGGAGAAGAGGATGCTGAAGGGGGTCTCACCAAAGTGTATAAATATCCCATGGGAGGGGCTGAAGAGGAGGGATCCAGGTGCTTTTCAGCAATGCTCACGGCAAGAGGCAATGTGCACAAATTAAAGCATGGAAGTCCACCTGAACACAACAGAACACGCTTTTGCTGTAAAGGTGATCAAACACAGGAACAGGTCATCCAGAGAGGCCGTGGAGTCTCCATCTGCGGAGTTACTCAGAGTTCAACTCCACATGGTTCTAGGCAACCTGCTCTAAGTGACCCTGCTTGACAAGAGGGGTTGGATGAGTACAGTCTCAGGAGGTCCCTGTTTACCTATTGAGTTTTCAATGTAGGATTTCAAGTGCTAAGCACAGAATTAAAAAAAAAACAAAATCAAAATTCTTGAACTGCAGCAGCTGCTATTCAATGCTCTTAAGCAAACTAGACCAATATGATACCACCAAGAGATATGTCTCTATTTGTAGACCCTAACAAATTGCTAGATCACACTCCAATCAATCTTTAAATCAATATAATGTGGATATTTGTTTCTGCTTGTGATAAATCCATTTAGTATGTTATACCTCATGATAAGTCATTAACCATCTTCCTGTTCTGTTGGCTTCTTTCTGAGGATATTAACTGGGGATGACTGGAAGAGGTCTGGTTGAATAATCAGAAAATATTAACCACTTACCACAATTCAGTCTTTTTTTGAAAATTTTTGAAATTCCATTTTGAACCAAAAGGAAACTACAAAGTTGTGATGGACTCAAATTGTCTTGTTTTTGATAGCGTCAAAATATACTCCAATGTCTTCACTTCTAATACTTTACATGTGCATTGTATATATTATTAAACCAAAAGGTGAGTTTATTTTATTTTCAGTAGTTTAAATTCCGATTTGCCTGAAATGTATAGAATACTTAATCCCAGCAAATTATCTGAATTCACTAAAAACAAATTCAAAAATCAGTAAGGGCTGGAAATCCCCATCTTCAGAGAGCTCACAGAATGTTTTCTATACGCATGAATCCAACACCCTGGCAAATCAGTTTAATAATGCTAAGCTGCATGTTGGCTGTGGAAGATATACAGACTCTGATGCATTTCAGATTGTACAAGATGTGAATATGAATAGTGTGAAAGATGTCACATAACAGCAAGGATGAAACAAGTAACAAAAGACTGTGGATACTGTTATGCATAGTCTAAAGCATAACAGAATAAGATATCTACTGTGCCAGACTCTACCTATTGATAGTCATAGATTTTCATGAGTTAACTATAATCTATATTCCATTAAAGATTATGGGAGGAAAATATTATAAAAGTTAACACTGCCTAAACGATGTAATTGCAGGCTTCAGTCATGCAACTCCTTTACTAGCATCACTATCAGTGATGTGAAAGTCATCACTGTAGAAGGATAGAAGTGGGAAACCATATTATTATCACCCTCATTACTTCTGTATTTTTTGGTTAAGAATCATGGGAACATTACATTCTGGAGAATTTCAGGAACTGTTTTACAGTTTAAATGGTATTTTCTTATTCAACCCATTTAAGACTTCAATTTAGTCCATTCTATTTATTCACATTAGTGGCATAGAAATAAGTCCGTATCTCTATCACCTCTCTCTAGCCTGGAAGAGCCACTACAACTGTTACTGACAGACACAAACTTTTCCTGTTAAGCCTATGTACAGAATAGTTAACATGGATTTATTTTGGTTTTTGGCTCTGCCAAGGAAGGAATAGCCTTGCATCAGTGTAAGACAGTACATTTGGCTGCAAACTCTTACAGTGGGCTGTGAGTCAAGAGTCACAAAAGACACACGTGACAGTCAGAACCAAGGTTAAGTTTGAAGAGACGCCTGTTTAAAAATGTGTCTTTTTGGAACAAGAGAGAACAAATGTGACTTGGAAGTTCAGAGGCTTTGGTGACACAACACCAGAATACGTACAGTCATCTGGTTAGAGCAGCATGCAGATTTGACTAATATACCTTATTTTTTGGAAATGGAGTGAGAATCACCTGAAATATGGGAAAAAGACTGATCCTGTACTGTGCAGCTGTAACCCTAAGTACTGGAAAGTGCAGCAAAAACCCTCTTCTAAGTTTTCTAAACTATCTTGTACTTCAGTTAAGTTTTTCCTGTATCTGCATCTTGGGTGAGAAGCAGTAACAGGAATCTTTTGATGTGCACTGCTTGGTCCACGGAAATCCCCAGCTGTGCATTTTAGTACAGGTACTAAATTAATATCTAAAACAATGTTTTGCAAAGCAAATACTGTTTGGTGAGCTTTACAAAGTTTGTCAAATCTTGTCATGAATGATTTGTCAAATACTTTAAGGCACAAACCCAAACAAATAATGAAATAAGTCATAGAAATATTATCCAATGAACTCTGCCTTTATGAATTAGTGTCATTCTGTTATGCTTCAAAACAGCCAAGCTTCACAAACTATTTAAAGAGATTGGAAGTGAGGTGAGTTCAGTGGAGACTCAGAATGGTGATCTGCCCAGTCTGAGGGTACATCTCAACTGGGCACGCTTCTAATAAAACAACAAGGATCCTATAACCAATGCAATCCCAGTCAAATGTAACGCAAAACTCTCTGGAGCCATCAATACAGTAAAAAGAAAAAAAAATTCTCAGTAGCCTGGGAAAGGGTGATGCACAATTAAAGACAAAGGGAAAATAAATGAACTTTGGAGACCTTTCACTTTATCAGTTTTGACTGCATGAACATCTTCCAACTACTTTTAATATGCCCTCAATGTTAAGTTGCACTAAAGAGCATTAGGAATGCAAAAGAGTACAGTTGTAGCCACTAATTCAAATATGTTATATTAAACAGGAAGGACATATCAACAAATACTCAGAGAACTCAGACTCACTAAAGGACTAAAGACTGAGATCATGAAAGTTTCTAGTCAGATCACAGGCCTCTGAATTGTACCTTTTACTCCCTGTACTGAGCCTATAAAACTCAATGTTATCTTTCTCTGACTTGAGCAGTTAGCCAGAAATCCAGATTCCATTGAGTAGTCTAAGTCAGAAGGAAAGAGAAGTTGATGCTAAAATCCTATTTATTGAAAAAAAAAAAAAGAAATTACAAAACCTTCTTTTCTTCAGTACAACAAATATCAAATGCAGCAAGATGCTATCTTTCCTTGAAGCTCTGAGCTATTTTCTAATCAGCACTTATCCCATACAGCTCTCTCTTGGCTTGAGTGTGGACTGTGTTCCCAGTTTTTGTTCTGGCTTTGTCTGCTGCTCTTTTAGTCTGTTTTTTTCCTACCTACATTTCAGACACATACTAATTCACAGATGTCATTAAGCCACAGTTACACCAAACTATCTAAGAAAGGGTTAGCTAATTTTTTCTAATAATTTTTTTTTGAGATTTTTATCTTACAAAGAGATAGCTACATTTTCCAGAAGGTATCATGATATGAAGACATCAAGAGATTGAGCCCTTTTCTTCCCTTGGCAAGTTGTTCATATGGTTAATCACCTTCACTAGCAAATATCTGTGCTTGATTCGTCACCTGATTTTTCTTGAGAACAGTTTTCAGCTTCTGATGTTTTTATTCTTTCTTTACTACATTTAAAGGCCTTCAGTAACTGGTGAATCCCTCTTATGAAAATACTCATACACTATGATTAATTAATTAATCCCTTGGCATGCTTTTTGATGAACTAAATAGAATGAGCTCTTTAACTCTCACTGTAAAACATTTTCCTCAGTACTCAGATAATTTCTGTGACTCTTCCTTGTACCTTTGCCAGTTCATCAGTGCTGCAAAATGTGGGCACCAGAATTGAAAAATAAGTATTATTTCTAATGGTATCCTATATTGAGCTTAGCTGCTCATCTCTGCTCTGTTTTTCTGTGTTAGTCCTCTGGTTATACATGCAACAGCTGAATTAACTTCTTTGCAGGAGCGCTGGGATTCATGCTGAGTTACTAACCCAGTGTAGGCTTTACAGTCTTTTGGAATGTCTCTGCTTTCAGTGATGTCACGACACTTCTAGAGTAATGAAGTTCTAAAGCTTGAATGGTTGGGAGAAAAAAAGTTAAAGAACAGTCTGCTGGGTTGCTCAAGTTACGACAGGTAACTGATGTTGTAAACGAGCAAGTGCACAACTCTGAGTTTGCCAGTAACAATTTGCAATGAACTGCTGTGTACTGAAATGGCTGTGGTTCGTGTTGCATGCAAAACTGGGAAGCTAAGATGTCCTACAGAAGGCCTTGACACAAATATCCATGGCTCTGAATTGTGGTCTAAGCAAAATCTTATTCCGTTGCAAAGGCTTTAAAGAAACCATACCAAATAATCAGCCTGCTCAATCACTGACTAGAGAAATTTCTTGACTTCAGGATCATGACCTAATTTGCATTATTTTTTGAAGCTCTATTAAGAGAAAGGGGAACACATCTCTCACTACCACCAAGTAAAATATATAGCACTGCACAATGAAGTGGCCGAAGGATAATATAAATTGGAAAACCAGAAGATTGCTCCCTAGGGACCTCATTTTTCTGTGGGCTATTGTAGCAAGAAAAGCTGGTTTGTTTCTTTTAAATATATATTAAGCTTCTGGAGAAGTCATTGGCAGGTGTGACCTAAATGTAAGCTAAAAATTTGGGGAGAAGGTGTGGTCCCAAAGTTTGTATCACCAACTCCATTGGGCTAAATGGGAAAGCAAAGTCCGCTATTTTCACCTCTGGTCTGAAAATATAAGCTCACAAATCTGACTAATATCATTTTTGCTGAAATCTTCCACTTATCTATATGAGCTTTTAGTTTTTTCACTCTGTATTCTGGACTATCTCAAGAAAAATAGGGCTAGGTAAAAAAGATAGCCTACACAAAGGTTTGATATCAAGATGAGATCACTTGGGTAATTTCTATTTTGTCACATTCTTCCATATGTAATCCAGGATGTGCAACTGGTCTTCTCCACAGAACTTCCAGGCTAACTCCTTTATATTAATTTGAACAGGAAATCCTCATAAGCATTGCAATTTCCATTCAGCTGTACCTATATTTTAATGGAAGTAATAATTCTGTAACTGACTGTGTGATGAAATACACACAGGACCTTTTTTTTCACAGGGAGAGATCAGAGATACATATAAAGCTAGGTTAAAATAAAGCTAAAAATGAAGCTAAGTATGTGGCCCTTCATCTGAAAGCTGCTTTATCCACATTCTCAATCCCCATTTTATTTCTGACAAAGCCTCTCTGAAATCCATGGCTTTGAGAGAATTGAAGGAATCCAGGTTAAACTCAGTTCGAGGTATGTATTTGGCCAATCTTCTTTTTAAAAAAAGAGTTGGTCCTTGATGTATTACCTTTTTGTAAAATGTACATTGGAAAACAAAAAGATTTACAACAATTTAAAGCAGAAATTAGTGAGATTTACAGACTGTGTACACTGATTAGTATTTGAGCTTATTTAAAAGGGATTCCATGGGCTTTGCCAGGATCATATATTTTGAAAAATCCATATCAAAGTACTGTTATTAATACCTTGGATTTTTAAAAAAAGTACATTAAGATTTAGAATTTAATATAGAGTAAATTTCCACTCTGGAACAGGCAGATTTTTTTGGCAATTTCAGAATCAGGGTTGAAAATGGTAAGATACATCAACTTAGTTTCAAACATGTAATACATAAAAATGCTTCCTCAATCTACTTTGTATAGATGGGTGAATTTTTTTGGCATATAGTATAGATATGGCTGAAAAATTATTTACACATTTTGCTAAATTTGTAAAGTTACTTTGTCTTAAAAAAAAGTACAAAAAAGACAAAATGTTAAAAATGAGGAATGTTTACTTCTGAAACACTGTCTGACCCTGGTTTCCTGCAGTGGGCATGATCCTGACCCCCAAAGCAGCAGGTCTTTACTGGTAAGTTTTGTGTTCAGCAGTTTCAAGTCCAAATAGTGCCCATTGGCAGGGCTGGCAATGGACATAAATTGAAATACAGGAAATTCCAAGAAATAAGGAAATATTTTTACTGTGAGGGTGGTCAAACACTGGAAGAAACCCAGGAAGAGAGAGTATCCTTTTGTGATATTCAAAATCCAGCTTGACATGGCCTTGGACAACCTGTTCTTGTTGACCTTACTCTGAGTTGGGGACATGGAGTAAGTGATCTCCAGAGGTCCCTTCCCAGCTCAGTGACTCCCTGAATCAGAGAAGTTACTTATGCTCAGAACACCTGAAAATTAGGCCTTTTGCTTAGAAGCCTTTACTGGAATTTGTTTACTTCCTAAAGTAATAGAAGAAAGGTAAGCTGTTTATATGTTGTACTAGGAACTAGCTTTCTTAATTATCTGACCAATGTTAGTCCAAGACAAAGAGCAAGTTATTGATTCAAAAATTTACTATTAGACAGAAAAAAAGACACTGAATTTTTAACCTGATGTCAAGATCTTAGAACTGAGATAGAGGTGGTCTGAGTCATCTCTTCTGGAACTTCAGACACTCCTCATACAGCTTCCCATCAAGGCCCTTCACCATCTTTGTTGCCTTCCTTTGAAGGCTCTCTAATAGTTTAATGTCTTTCCTATATTGTGGTGTCCAAAACCATGCACAGGAGTTGAGGTGAGGCAGCGCCAGTGCAGAGGCGCAGTGCAGGACAATCACCTGCCTCGAGGTCCAGGCCGGATGGACCCCAGGACAGGGTTGGCCTTCATTACAGTTACTGCAATGGATGTTTACCTTCTCTCCTTTTACATTTCAGTAAATTGCAGCAATGGTCTGCTGGAGCTAAATTCCCACTTGTTCTAAAACACAAAAATGGATCTTTTTTCCTTTACAGAATGGCAGATCATGGTTTTTTTTTTAGCTAAGTTTTGCTAGTAAAGCCATTAATGTGGCTAGTTACATGAACTAAATAAAATAATTTTAATAAATGGTTTTACAAGGAGGGCTACATTTTGTTTTCTTTTTTTTTTTTTTGCCCTACAGAAAAAGATAGAAAAAGTACAGAAATGCATCTTATAACATATCTTTAAACTATACAGTGGCTTATGAGACAGGTAAAATAGAATCTATTGCATCTTTCTAGATTATGCTATAACAAAACTATCCCTGGCTGGCAGGCATTCAAATAGAAATATTTGAAGGTATTTCCAGATTGCTAGAATCATGCTATTTCTTAAAATGATATGATATACATAGGCAATTTTTGGGCATGATGCTATGAAGGATACATTATTCCAACCAGTTTAGAGAATTTAAACTACAGGAGTTACAGTGAAATCTCTTGCAGACATGCCACCCTGTTTCTGCAGAAGAATAAACTTTACAAAAAAAGCCAAATGTCTGACAGGGGTACATAAAACAGGGAAGTCTTAGGAAAACAATGTTGCCATTAAGGAAGTATTCCAAATGTTAACTTTTTTTGCTGCAGGTTCCCTAGCTTTTGACTTTTGATGAGTGATTCATGCGCAGTGTTCTCTTTTAGGCCTGGATAACTGTTTGTAACATACCAAACTATCTAGTCTACAATTCAGATGGACATGGCAATAACAAAAGTTTTTATATTTTTAATAATATGTTGGTTTTTTTCTCTTAGAAAAATTGCAGGTATTTTTCACAGACATGATGTAAAATCTTGCTTGGATTTATGGTGTGCATATTGAATTTATTTTTATTTGAGGAATTTTCTTGCTGTGGCTCCCAGAGTAACTGAAGTGCACGTTTTCATTGCAACACATACTATGCATTCCATTCTTTGAGAGCTAACAGCGAATGACATTATCTGTGACTCTCCAAAACATGTTTATTCCAAAAGAGTGGGTTTTCATAAGTGAATAGTTAGTTTGTAGCATGCTCAAAGGACAAATGTTTCATCGTGCTTTCATGGAACTACAGGAAAGTGTGAAATACTGCTTGGGATCACAGGTCTTTATTAAAAGAGTGATTCTATGTTGGAATATAGAGACACAGTGGCTGTGATTCAAATAATTCTCTTTATTCAAAATAATAATAATTCTTTTTCAGAAGCAGTAGCAGTTGCCTTACAGCGTGCCTAAGACTCCAAGGGAAGATCTGCTGTAAAGAGCCTACACTATAAGTGAAAGCAAATTGCTAGAGATAAATAGAGGAATCTACAGAAGCAGAAAGGCAGACCTATACAACAGACAGTGGCTTCATCTTACTGGTACCTAAACCCTTGACAATTCTTTCTGGAAACTGATTGGCAAGAGAGATTATTAAGAAAGAACTAAAGCTGTGTAATGAGATGTATTTTTTAGCTAGAAACATCTCCCAAACAGAAAGAAAGCCATGTGAGAAAACATGAAGATTTTAGTGAATGGATAAGGGCAGTATTAGTGAAATGGGAAAGAGTAAAAGACAGTAATAGAGGAATAGTGTCTTTAGATGGTGTTATACTGTCTAAATTCCTATAGTGCTTTCAGTATAGGAATACTCTCATGTACTCGCTTTATCTATGTAAGCAGATATTTGCAATGTAACATTGGCCCTGGAGACACTAGAATCTGAAAAATTTAAATATACCCTGCAAATGAAGACCTAGGGAGTGATATGAATTGTAGATACCTTACACAGGCAAAATGGTGGTCCGGTATGCATGAAGGAAACTGTGCTTGAGTGAGCAGAGAATCAACCTGGGACTTCTGTTTGATCTAAAGAAGATAGACATATAGCAAAAAGACAGCTTTGTGAGGTGCTTGGTCAGAGATAGCAACTGAAAGAATGTTTGTTTAAGTGATTATCCAGGCTATAGGTGGTAGCTGAGTTAATGTTTGCAGAGGAGATTACCCAGAAATATGGTAGGCATAGTAGGATGGCCATTTTCCAGTTTAACATTTTAATTTTCAAAAACGTTACCTTGTTAGAAGTGCAAGATTTTGTAGAGGAAATTATTCCTTGGTGTCAAGAATTTGACTGGTAAAGATTACAGGAATTTTGAATTATGAAAACAGAATTTTGACTTATGAAAACAGAATTTCAGTTGACTTACCGGGATTATATTTGGAGAATATCTGGCAAAAAATATAATTCTTTGCTCTTCTACTTCTGAATGGAAGAAATATGAAGGTCCCAGTGAAGTAAAGATCTTGGTTCTTATCTAGGCTGTACTCTGTGGATCCTGTGGTGACGTGAAGCTGTTTCCTGTGTTGAAAATGTCAGTCCATACATGGAAAATGTGGAAGAAGTGGTGGTTGTTGGATAAGGAAGAGATCATTGCACATTTTACTGAGTGATTTTCACTGAATGGATTCTCTGTTGTGTGTCAGTGCTAGGAAGAGATGAGTGGATTGAAAACAAGGTCACCTCTTTTGGACAAAATCAGTAGGACTCTCTGAGACCATACAGACAATGCTGCTGCTTCAATCCCTGTGAATTTTCAGCTCCCCCTTAAAAAACTAAATATGGTCCCTCGGAATCATACTTGGGTGGGTGACTTAATGAAACCCATGCCAACCTCTGTTTAATCTCAGCCAGCAAAGGCAGTAAGAGTGTTTGGACACTAAGAAGGGCAGAACCCTTTCATACTGTGTTCTGCCTGTTCTTTGCTAACCAGGGTATGTGTAGGAGCTTTTCTTGAGCCCATGCAGGTTTCTGGTAGCTCTGCTGAATTTCAGAGCAGAGCTGGAACTGGGCATCACCACTTCTCCCCTGTTACTTTCCCTGCCTGGAAGTAGAAATGGAATAAACAGGGTGGACATGCAGATGTACCACAGCTTTCTAAAAGATACAGTTTTCTTGCATTGGTGGCTGTTTTCATTCTACTTGAGCATTATTTCATTTTAGCTAATTCTTGGTGCTTTCATAATTTTATAAAGTTGTACAGCAGATGCGATGGGAAAAGACATCTCAAATCATATGCTGAGTAAATACTGAAACTGTTTTGTGCTCACTAGAAGCATGCAAATTTGTCCTAACTTAGCTCTTGCTAGCAAACTTCTGCACTGAAAATCATAATCATATAAGCTGCTCATGGTACAATCATGAGAAAACCGTTTGTGTGTGAACCAGCTGAGTGTGCTCACAGGGGGAAGAATTCAGCTCAGCAATGCTATGCATTTAATAGCTTTATCCATTCAGCTTTATAGCTTGCCATTGGGTGCAGATGTTTTATGACTTGTAACAGTTTAATGTGTCCTGGTGGATTACCCTCCAAGTTTCTCTTCATCAAAGCATTTGCTCCAGGTAACTGGAATGTCAGATTTAAATGAAGTGCGATGCGAGAATGGGGATTGTCAGATTTTAAATGAAGAACACAGTGGTGCTAACTAAAGTTTTAAGCATGGTATGACATTTCCATGGCCCATCTTACAGGCTCTCTACACCTCTTCTTCTTTCAGTGTACAAATTATTGTAGAGAAAGAGGTAAAACCGTCATATACTGCATTCTAGTACAGCAAACAGCCGAGTTAAAAATTACCTGAAAAGAGATAAAGTTTCACACGAATTCAAAGTCAGACAAAAGGTGTAGCAGACAGGGCAGCACCACTTCATTCCCCAAAGATAACCCGACAGGCACACTGTTCTTCATCTAAATGGTGAGCCTTTGCCTCACTCCTCCTTTGCTCCTCTTCCTGTTACCCATGTCCCCTGGGGCCATGAATATGCCCAGCCCTGCTTCCCATGTTTTTCCAGACATTTCTTCCATCTTGATCTTCCAAACAGGAATCCTCTTCCTTCTCATCTGACCCCACGCCCTTCATTGCTCGTCCCAGTTGCTCTGGTTTAGCACTGGTGATAAAATGGAACCCTCTGGATTGCTTCTGTTTCTACACAGAACTCGGTGGTCAGGGGATCCATGAGGGTTCTCCCTAGGGTCTTCGAGTGCCTTCTTTTTTTCCTTTTGCAGAAATTTACTGAAGCAATAAATCTAGTGCAATGATGGAGAAAAGCTAAGGCAGGGGATCTCTGGAGACAGGGAGAGGAAAAAAAGAACAGTAATACTGCAATAGGGCTTGTACTACTTTTGCCTGCCTCATGTCTTACTGTCATGTTTTTCTATAAAGCTTATGTACTGTGAGAGGGGAAGGGAAAACAAAAATCCTTTCTGACAGAGGATGAATTGCCACGAAGGTCCCACATGGCAATGAAGTCCAAATTTCTCAACATATGGAGAGCCAGCATAAAGTAGGTTATCTGAAACCTAAAGAGTCACAAAGGTGGCACCATAAATGGTGTCGTTTCCTGAGGCAGAGAATGAGGTAAAGACAATCACAGTGCCAAAAAGACAATGCATGTCATGCTGAAACAGATAGAGTACAAACCTCCAAGACCTCAGAGTGTGTCAGAGAAGAGATCTTTAGGTCTTTCTGACAGGTTTTGCATGTTTGACTATTATTAGCAGAACAAAAGGCTGCACATGGTTATTACTGAGGTGCCAACCTCCCCTGGTTCACTCTTTTTGTTTGTTGTTCTAAGAGGAGTGCAAAAGAGTCACTTATTTTCTGTCTTTGCACATTTAGGCTGTGACGGCTCGGGGAAAGATGTTTTCAGATTAAAAGTCAAGATAAAAAGCCAGAAAACACTCACTCACCCAAAAGGAAACAAATTATTTTAATTTTCAAAAAATGAGGGAGCTTTGGAAGTCCTCAAAGTATTACTCTATAAATACCATGGAGAAAATAATTTGCATGGACAATATACTTTGGTTTTCATTAACAGAATACCTAAGAGTATTATTTTTCGTCCTTCTGGCTATCACTCTTCGTATTTTGTAGATGGTGAGACAATCTTAGGATCCCAACTAACATTATTGTCCTGCTGTGCTAAGTACTTTTTATAATTTATGGGTCTGCTGGCCTGAAACAACTCAAACTATATATTAATATAATAATATTTTAAT
>WEKY01063618.1:24259-36530 GCA_013390045.1 Picathartes gymnocephalus
TACTGTTGGAAGAGCACTTGTGGCTCATCTCACAACTGTGGCAATGTGATTTCTACAACATGCCTCTGTTTGTACCACATGGAGCCATTACATGGTGTACAAGCTTGACTGAAGCACCACTGTTTCGCCCCAGGCTCCTGAAACTCAATAGATTTAAGCAATTTGGTGTTCTTAGCACATTTGGCAAATGCAAGCCTCTTTCCTCTCCTCAGGTGCATCAAATCCTCATGTCTTTTCCCATCCTTCCTTAAGAGGCATATTTGGCAGATCCTGTGCTAAAGCTGAGCTGCGGGACCTGCTGCCCTGTAGGACCCAACTGGACAGAGAAGTCTCATGGCACTGAGCTCAGCACAAAATCATGGATTTATGCAGGACTTATGTCCATGTAAGATTGATAAAACAAGTTTCACAGTAAATTCCCATGGTAGTGTCAACATGAATCTGCCCCTTATAACAACACTTACATTGGTGAAATAGGGCAAGGCTCTAACATTGGCATGGTATCTGGTACCTGCCATCACCAACTGGTGCAAATTCAGTAAGAACAGGGTGGGAGGCATATTTTCAAACAAGAATGTGAAGCGTGTTCTGGCTATTGTTAACATGAAAATAAAATTTCTTTCTGCCTCTGCTTTTATGGTCTCTCAAGAACATGGATTAGTTTATTCCTGAGAAACTCTTACTGTGGAAATTACAGAATGTAACAGAGAAACCCCAAATCCGCCTTTGTTATTCCAGAAAAATACCTTTACTGTTTTCTGAGTACATATGGCAAGCAAATGCATACAACTATTTTTGCTGGTATCTGAAGTTCAGAAATCACAGCCTTTGTGGAGGAAGTTTTTTTCATTACATTGAGTGTGGCTGGCCTGTAACTATCTGCAGCTCACTGTACTTTATCTGAAGCCAGCAACAGATCTCTTACACTAAAAAGCTGTTGCTGGTTTAGTTATTGGTTGTAGCACATTTGAAACAAATGATTTAACTGCAATTTATCCAAGTCTATAATTATTCAAATTGCTCAAGGGCCTCTGTAGGTTCCATCCCAGCTGGAATGCTTCTTCTTACTTTTCTTTAAATAACATAGAATGTGTTAAAGAAAATACACATTGTTTTTAATTTCAGAACAATCTCATGCACTGGTTGAGCTGCCCCATTAGTCTTTCCATGCCACACTACTGCAGCAGCCTCTATTAGAGGTTTATTTTTTAAAGTTTATATTTCTCTCCTTTTTTTTCCCCCTTTTTTTCTTTCCACCTCCCCCCTTTTCCCCCTCTCTCCCCCTTCCCACCACCCCTTCCCAAAAATTGGCCTACAGGAACCCACTCAAAGCTGTAAGAAACTTCTGTCAATTTGGGAAGTTGGCTGCATTTCTCTAAGTGTTAGTGGTTTAGTATTTATAATTTTCCTGAAATTTTCTCTTGGCATTTGGAAAAGAAATAAACAGAAAGTAGTAAAAAAACCTGAAAAATCCAGGATCATTGGGATCTCATAATAACAACTTATTTTCCTATCTTTCTTAACCAGAGTATCGTTAATTCTTCAGGTGCAGAGTAACAAAATGTGACATGCAATAATGGAGGGCTATTAAGTAGCTCCAAAGCAAGTACTGACTAGTCCACAATTTGTGGCAGATGAAAAGTATCCTAGTCTCCTTGATGTGGGGACTGTATTTTTGACTTGTGTATTTAACTAGCGGCCATCTATATTATCATAGATCATATCATATCACTTGTAAATTACCAGAAATGAAAACTTGTGCTATGATTCATGGGTAAGACTCGGGGATGAGTTAGTAAAGTATGGCATTGTTTGGCCCACTGCCTTTGGTGTTTCACCAGGCATCTAATCAGGAATGGAACCATCACAGTTACCAGTTTTCCATTTGCACTCACATCTGCTTGTTGTAGTCTCTTTTGGTCACACTGTGAGTGGAAGATATTGGCCCTAGGATCAGAATTACACAGGATTAGGTCTGAAGCTTGTTTCGAAAGTCATCCTGTACAGTATTCATGTCTGACTGGCTTACCTGTAACAATGTTGCCTGTAAAACCCATTCTGCACTGCAAGCGAATGTAGAAAAAGTGACCAGTTCAGTCTTGTTTTGTGCCTCAGGTATCATCCAATTGGAAGAAAAAGGAAGTTTGACCACTTGCAATGAGGATATAACAGCTGCCATATGGATCCAGCCTGGGTGTTCCCGTACTGTTGCATGTTTTTTGCCATAGACCCATAGGTGGAGGGATGCTGAGAGGTTTACTTGTGGGAAAACAGATTTCTGGAGTGATTAGAGGCATAGCTACTGGGCTGATACTGGAACATTCTTGCTCGGGTTCTCTTCATCCAGCTTTTACAGTCCCTTCAGTTCCTCAAGCTTGTTTATAAACAAATCTAGGAAAATAATTTTGCCAAAATATAATTCTTGGAAAAGAAGGTGTAGTAATGGAAAAGTTAGAATCGCTTGTCCTTTCAGTTGGGTTTTTTAATTTTTTTTTTTTTTAAATTAAAAAAAATATTATTTCTGTCTGAAACAATATTACTTTCAAAGCTGGGATTCAGTCATCACTGAAGCCTGATGTAGTCTAATAACTAATACTTGACACTTGATGTTTGCAGTGGACTGGGAACAGACTGTCAGTCATGATGTCCCTTCCAAGTGGTGCTGAACTGAGCAGCTTCCACCTTAAAGGGAAAGGCTTCCTAACAGAATCAACTGTGATCAATGAAGTGTAGCCTTTAGCTGTGTCTACACCATGCAGTGTTCCTGGAACAGTTAGGTTAGTAAGGAGGGTAAAAATGCATTTGGGGATATATGGCAAATCTTGAATCAGAAACCTTCCCTGCACACAGGTAGAGGAAATTAATTTTTCCCTAGTTTCTGCATAATTATGACTAAGTGTTAGAAGATCTGCTGCCTTGGCTTCTCACACTGTTTCAGATAAATTAAAATATCCAAGGCCTTTGTGTAAGCCTTAAAACCAGCTAAATTTTAAAACAAAAAAGCTCCATAAATGGGTCCTTAGATAAAAAGCTGATGTAACTTAGCTGTGAGTGGGATCAGAAAAAATCCTGTTATCCATTTTAATTACATAGAAAAATGTAAGGACTGATTTCAATTAAGTTTCATATACAGTGAGCTGTCAATACAATTGCTTCCATTTGCACTAGTACAAGCAAAAGGAAGGCTGGGACCATTTTTACTATTCTGGATATTTTAAATAGTTTAATAAAACTAACACATCTAAATCTCTTATCATCACTTAACCATGGTAGTGTTTCATAAGTAGGAATGAAATTCTTTCAGCAACATCCCAGCTGGAAAGACTGTTTCCATTTCACAACCAGGGAGCTGCAGCATGTAGGTCAACAACCTAACCCAAACCCCAATTTTTAGCACTCTTATGAAAGACACTTGGCTGATTGAATTGTGAGTTGAAGGTAAGTTTGTTTACATCTAAGCCAAAATATAATTCTGTAATTTGTTCATGAGCCAGCTGTGCCCAAGCATAGCACTTGAGGATAAGGCAGAAAAGCCTTAACCATAAATTTCAGTTTTGCAGAACTTTTTTGTTGCAACTCTGTGACTCTTACAGACTATTCGCAGTCTGGGGCACTGAAGCCAGTAGCATCATGGAGGTCAATTTCTACAAACACCAGTAGGGCTAGCACAGAGCTGGTTTTGGGGCTGTGCCATCTGGAGAGAGACGTTGGTGGCCTGCACCTTCTGGCTCATTCTGAGAGCAGCAGGAGCTTCTGCCTTGTACAGATGCAATTTAATGATGATAGAAAATGGTAGCATATTGTTTCTGTAAGAGGCAGTCTCTCATGGATCCCACAGCGTTCTTACCAGCATGTTTAACCTCTAATCTGGGAAAGAAAAATACCATTTGGTACACACCATCCTTGAAAGTTTGCTGTCCCCTGCCTTGATGTGTACCTGGAGAGCTCATCTAAGTGCTGCACTGAGTTATCTGTGCTGCATGAACCTGTCCAGGCCCCAGAAGAAGTGAAGCAACATTAATGTGATGTGCTGAGTCAATATAGCTGACTTTGCATCAGGGCTTAATGACGTGGTGCAGAATGCCCTGTTTGCCTGGCTAGGCTGCTTCCAGTAAGGGAGCTGGCTTATGTAGTGCTCCCTTAGGTATCTGACCAGAACTGTACCAGACCATGTTGGCAGATCCATAAACTCTTAATGTTTAATGAAGAATATTTTGCTTCTTGATTTTATTTATCTTGTCAGGGAAATGTCACACTTTCTGCCCTTGTTTGCCTATTTATGCGGTGTTAATCCTTTCTTCACTATTGAGGTGAGAAGGATTCTAGCATGAATAAGAACTTGCTGTTAAGCCCTGACTGGCTCACTGCAGCCTATGCCTTACCTCTGCATTGTCTCTGTAGCAGAGAGCACAGCTGTGTGTCCACTCTCGATCGAAATCTGCTGTCAGCTGGCCTATGGACTTAAATCACCACAGCCTCAGTACATATCCCTGGGTAAACTGGACTGTGCTGCCTGAAACTGAGATGCTCTGTTTCTGATCCAGGTGGGTTCTCTCTTCCTTAGGCAACCTGCTGACCTGAGCTCAGGGATCATCAGACTGATGCTAAACATGATGTGGAAAACTGGCTGAGCACATTGAAACCCCAGGCTCACGGGCAACCACCCACCTCTGGAGAAGCTGGGATGACAGGCATAGCCCACCACACCCAGTTTTCTCCTTAGAGGTGGTCAAAAATTGCCAGTGCTGACTGAATTTCTGGTCATGAGGGAAGGACATTGGAACAGTTTTCACTGAGTAAATACCATGCCTTGGACTGACCTTGCTGGTGAAGACATCAATGCTGTGTGAGCACACAGCTTGTTCTGCTACCCCTGTTCAAGAAATGAGGTGAGACTTACAGGTGTGACCTCATGAGTTCCTGCTGAGCATATGAATCAGAGCCCCAGCCCAGTGGTGGCATATGTCCCTTGCAAAGAAGTAATTCTTTCTCATCCCAGTTCTGCAGTTCTTTAATAATAAACTGTCCTCTCACAGGCAAAATGAAAGCGTGAGACAGAAGTTTCAAGAAGGAGGCTGGATTACAGGCTTTTGTGTGCATAGGAGCAGACCCAACTGGCTGCTGCTGTGGTCTGTTTGGAAATCTCAGTCCTATTACTGCTTTCATTCCTTTAGCAGGTTGAAAATAGGGCTGTTTTGACTTAAAAAGATTCCTCATGTACATGCTAAAATGTGCTTATTTCATTTTTTAAAAGTGTCTGTAAAGTACCTTGGAAATAATTGGTCCTGATGTTTAATTAGGTAGTGTTTGAAAAGCACTTTGAAAATGAAAAATGGAGTAGAAGTGCTAAATATTCTTGCCTAAGGTTGATTAATTACGGACAGTAAATCTTACATTAGCCCATGTGATAAATGCGAGCGAGTAGACTACATAATCTATTAAAGCAACCCAAGCATATACATTTTTCCTTCTACATATGGACCTGAGGATGGTTATCTGGAGGTTGGAGAATTGTGTGTGCTTTATGGCTTCTCATCCCCTTTTTCATTCAATACTGTTGAAGACTTTAGCAGAGAATCCAGGACTTTTCAGAGCTAGCAGAGGGGCAATCCAGGGCATGGGAACCTGCTGGGCTCCTTCAGAAGCTTCCACTTTCAACTTCACAGGAAGTTGTTAGAAAGTGAGGCCATATCTCTATTAGTAAATCAAACAAGTCCATCTCTTTGCTACTGAAGTCACCTGGGACTGGATTGCCCGCATCCCCACAATTAAACACTTTTACCCTCTGAGAGCAAGGTGGTTGTAGCCAGGTACTCTAATGGGGAGGATCCCTGGCCTGTGCTAGCTCAAGAAGTCTTTCTGTGGATTGCTTGGGTGAGTGCAAGTCGGCCCTGGGTCAAAATCATTCTCGAAATTTAACAGTGGAGATGATCGAAGCTCAGTGCCAAAGCCTGCCCAGCACTGCTTATTTCGCCAGTACAGATGTAGCTTGAGGGGCTGTAGCCTCACCTAGAGCACTTACCTTTGTTGTGTTCTGGGCATCTTCCACTGATGGAAGAGTACAAAGCTGCTTTCCTACAGATCATATCACAGTTAAATCATGTCACACAATGTGCATCTTGGCAGTCTCTCTGAGCTGTGGCTGTTTTGAGGCAGCAATAGTAATATCTGGTCTTAAAGCTTCAACTGCACTGCAGAATAGATCATATATTGCAGGACCACTTGGTGTCTTTGACAGGTTTTAAGTGGAGCTAATGTATAAAGAGCAAATGTTCTTATCACACCTAGACCAAATATGTGAGAGGTCTGTGCTAGTTCTTGCAAATATGGTAAGTGCCTTGAATAAACTGACAATCACTTACCGCAGATAAAAAGTCTGGAGAAGCCTATAGAATGGAAACAGAAAAGGAATGACATGAGTCCAGAGACACTGCATGAGAATCTGCAGAAAATACAGAGAACATATATGCCTTTTAATTTTTTTTTCCTATATGACCATTTGCTTATATGCTATAGAACAGTGAACTTTTAAGACTGGAGGAACAAATTTTCTATTTGAAACTGGGGATTAGATCAGTTATTAACATTGGCACACTGGAGTCAGCATTGAACGATTCATTTGAAATTGTTGCTTTAAGAGGGTATTACTTTGAGATATAAGGATAACCATTGACTAGTCATTAATGCTGTTGACTTACAAAAAGAGGCAGGAGATATGAATCGCAAAATCAATAAGGTTAGAAAAGATGTCCTAGATGATTGAGTCCAACCTATGACCAAACACCACCATGTCAACTAAACCATGGCACTCCGTGCCACTTCCAGTCTTTTCTTAAACACCTCGAGGCTTAAACACCTCACAGAACAGTGACTCCACCATCTCCCTCTGCAGTCCATTCCCATATTTAATCACCCTTTTTGTGAAGAAATTCCTCCCAATATCAAACTTGAACATCCCCCAGTGCACCCTAAGACTATGTCCTCTCATCCTGTTGCTGGTTCCCTGGGAGCAGAGGCCAACTCCCACCAGGCTACACCCTTCTTTCAGGCAGTTGTAGAGAGCGATAAGGTCTCCCCTGAGCCTCCCTTACTCCAGGCTAAACCCTCCAGCTCACTCAGAGGCTCCTCAAAAGGTTTGTATTCCAGACCCTTCACCAGCTCTGTTGACCTTCTCTGGACTTGCTCCTTCTTGAAGTGAGTTGTCCAGAGCTGGATACAGTACTCAAGGTGTGGCCTCACCAGTGCCAAATACAGGGAGATAACATCTTAACTGCAGTACTGCCACTGAGGTCTCTGATGCAGAGTACAGTGGGAGAGTTTGATTCATGGCATTTTGGTCAGAAAAGTACAGAACCTTTGCTTTTCAAATTCAGATGACAGATCCTAAAATGTTAAATGATGATCTGTTTGAAAAAGATTGTCACATATCCATGAAAAGGAGTTCTGACTACACACATAAAGACCAGCAAAAGCTCTTGTTCTTTTCAACAGGCTTTGGTGAACAAGCTTGAAGAGGTAGGAAAGGTCAGATGTAGGCATTGGGAAGCTGAGGCAAAAAGTAGGGCCTTAGACATAGACTTTGCAGCCCCTGAGAATTTCCCTTTCTCTGCATCTGTTTGCCAGGCCCAGCCTGGTGGGAGGAGCTCTGAGAGGGGCCTGTGAGCCCGACTGTGATACCCAGTGTGCAATACAGGGGAAAGGCTTAGAGTGTGAAGACAGGACACTTCTGGAGACAGGGGGCTGTTAGATTGTCACAGGTGTTCTGCTGTAAAGAGCAGCTTGCTGCTTCTTCTCTTATCCCCATCCTCTTACATCACTTTCCCATGCCAAAACATTTCTGTTCATGTTTACGTAGCAAGGTGATACTTTTTGCCATGAAAATTCATGGAGTAGGTTGTACAGAGCTCTTCAAAACATCTCTAAGACCATGAGCTGGTTGTGGAGGAGCAGGTGAAACGGCAAGTCACACAAGGGGTAAAAAGTTTGAATGCATGGTATTCATTGAAAGGAGGTAGTGGGAAAGAGACATATTTGGAAAATACATGTAAAGGCTGAGGAAAGAGAAAGAAAACTTAGAGGCCAGGATCTTTTCCACATTTAAATGGAAAATCCATACAATGTGCATCTCCCCTCTTTCTTGGACTCCTAGAAACTCCTAGAAGCTTCTGAAATCTAGTTAACTAAAGGCATGCTATTTAGCACCTCGCTTTTGATTGATTTTCTCTCAAGAAAGTGTGAATGAGATGCTGAGGTGTGAACAGGGACCATGAGATATACATCTATGGTGAACTACACACACCCATTCTATTAGCATAATTCTCTTGTGTCAGGTGTTGTGTTTTTTTTTTTTAATGCAGCATTTCACTTATTTCATTTATTTTAGAAAGTTTCTCAGTTGCAAGAGAAACTTCAAAATACAAAAGCAAGAGATCTAAAATGTTTTCCTTATTTTTGCATCAGGAATTCTTGATGATATAATATGCGATGGTATCTGCTTCACAGTGCTATGCAACTTGGTTGCAAACTATCACAAGTGACCTATAAACCAGATTTATTTGACACTGAGTTCAAGCTGAAAACAACTTCCCAGAACCCTAGAAAAAGCAGTGAAACTCTATATACTCACTCCAAGGAGGCTTGTACACACTTTCAAATAGGCATACTTTTATGCACAGATATAATCATGTATCATATTCTTGCTGACCATCTGTTTGCTTCCTGTGAGCTCTGAAATGATTCGGTTGCTACGCCTTTGGGGAAAGCATTGGGTAAGACCTGCATGTAAATGTGAAAGGACACATTTGGGGATATGCTAACTCCTGTGTGCTGGGACCTGACCGTGCCATGCCTGGCTCCAGCTATCCCGTGAGCCCTCCTGGTTGTGCAGCCAAGATGGCTCTGAGATCCATCGCCAAAGCTGGACTGGTGGGACCACCTAACAGCAAGGATGGGTGTGAAATGTAGACAATAAAAAATCTGACTTAATTTAGGCTGCCTGTAGGAGCTAGTGGGGTTCAGGAACACACAGAAAGCAGGTGGGTTTTGGTACCACTCGCCTGAGACAAAAACCCATGTATCTATATCTGCTAGATCTATATCTATCTGTCTGTGCCATTGTGGGACAATGCAGACAATAGACCAGAAACATACAAAGAGGAGCTGTAGTCACTTTTATTTAGGTGGGAATGATCAATTTGAAAAATAGAATATCCTTAAAAGGAGAGACAATTAATCCAAATTCTATAGAAGAATAAGAATACTGCCTTCATGTATGTCACTCTAGTGAAATTGGGCTGTCAGAGTTGGAGCTTGATCTAAGGCAGATTTACCTGTCCATGAAGGAAGTTCTGTAACAAGTGCAATATTACATTAACAGTACATCTCTACTTATTCAAAGGTAGTACAGTTGTGAATTTCAGATAGGTCTTAAAAGACCTCACAGCTGGCAGTCATGATGCTTATAATTTATATTTCCTCAATGTTCTCTGTAATGTTTTCTGTATTCTTCCCAATGCACGATATAACTCTGTCAGCCTTTATAACCAAAAGTATATTGTTGTCCCAAAAACGTACACTTCCTTTTGTATAATGGGTTTTATGTCTGGCCTAATTTAGGAACTTACAGAAATACTGACACAAGAGCTGAAGCCCTTTACCTTACATAGATGTTCTGTTACACGTTTTTTTACCAACCATGTTAAAATCAGGGCTGCTGCAAAAAACTTCCCTACTTCCCTCTGCTCTGCAAAGGACTGACAGGCAGACGCCACAGTTGTGTGTAGTCACATCAAGAATAGAGGCCTGGATTTTTCTTGTCAACTCACAGTTGCAGGCAATTGAGATTTGATATTTTGATTAGAGTATTTTCTTATTTTTTTCTTCTGAGTCAATGATGAAGGAAGCTCTCAGATCCTCCCTTGTATTTTTGTCCCAGTGAAGTAGAGCTCTCTATGGTATTTTCTTTCCTCCAGAACTATTCATCACTAACACTGTGTTGATAATGTGATGACAGTTGTTGCCAAAACTTTCCTGTTCACCCTAAATCTGTTTTTCTTGGTATGAAAATAAAGATCCGAAGCTCAGCAGAGAGGGAACACTCTGTGGTATGAAAGCTCAAGGTGACTGGCAGGAAGGTAGTTATCCAAGGACAAAACCCAGAGTGGGCGGGCAGCATTTTCCAGATTCCAGAGAGGAAGGGGAGAAGAGGGCTGTGAGGCTAAAAGGGGTGGGATGGGTGGGATGTGCCTGCTGGGGGCTGGGAAGAGAGACAGTGCTCCTCTTTTACAGGAAAATGAGCAGCCAGCAGAAACTAGATGCGTCTCACCATGGGGTGAGGGTGGAGAACCCACCAACTGCTGAGACAGTCAATAGGCAGATTATTCATCACACATTGCTAGGAGATTAACTGAGCAAACGTTCTGACAAAACTGATTAGAGCCTTCATCCCGTATGGGGGAACAAAGAGACACCAAGTTATTACACCCAAGCCGAATGCCAGATGATGACTACACGTCGTGGAAACACAAACTATGGAGTGATTTTCCCCCCGCGCCCCCCCACACTGGGATGACTCTCCCTCCCTTTGTTACTGGAGTCATCACGAGTTACAGTTTGCAAATACAGCTACCTACAGAACATCTCAAAAGCCAGATTGCTGTGATATAACAGATAAAGGGCTCCCTCCCCCCAGTTTGCTTCTCTTAAAATGTTATCTCAGAGTGTTATCTTGTCTAGAGTCATCTCTTTTGTAAACTGCATTCTTTCTCAGTATTATCACCACAGCTTACAATTGCAGATACTTAAAATGTTAGCAAAAAACTTGACTTACCCTTATAGTAAGATTTGGAAGGTACTCTTTCAGGCAAGTGTAAAAAACTTTTGAGTGCTTCTAGTATCAGTGTTTGCTCAGTGCTTAGCACTAGCAATGGGGGAAGTGGATATGTTTTTTTACTGTGTTAGCTAATTACCATATTTTCTAGCCTTGCCACCTCCTAAAACAAGAGAAGTGAAATAAAATTCAATCACTTAACTGCAGAGTTCTGAAGACCGGGAAAGTCATGAGAAGCAGCCTGACAAGGGATTCCCTTTCCAGAAAACTGATGTTTTTATTCTGACAGTCAAAATTTTAGTAGTCGTGCAAATGATCAGGCTAAAACTGCCAAATATCTACTACCTCTAACAAGTGCCTGCTAACAAGTGTCTAAAATGCGGCACTGCTAAAACCTAAGCACCAAGCTCAGCATTGGTTTAGATATACCTGTGTAGGTTCACTGTTTCTCGGGCATGAAAAGTCCCCCTGCAAGTTGTCCTGGTAATGTAGTGACACGTTTTGAAAGGAAGGCCGCTCTCTGTTAGGACTGAGATGTAAAAGTAGACAGCCCAGCCCCCTGGGGAGTGAGTAGCAGGAGCTGGGCAATGCCGTTGGTGTCTCTTCCCTCTCTAAACCCCTGACTCTCAGTGTAAGGACATTACAACTAATTACATCTTTGGACTGTACTGACATGAATGAACCATTTGAGGTTAACTGTCTTGCTCCTTAATGTCATAAAGCCTTATTTTCATGGAATTAAAGCCTTATTACATATTACAAATTGTCTCAAAACATTCCCTTGTGCTAGGTTAGGTCATAAAAACTGGCTTAAAAACTTAGTTTTCAGGAAGAGTTGGAGTCACTCACTGCAGTAGTGTCCAAGTAATCTTTTATTATAAAAGTGTTTTTTCATGTGTCAGAAAAGTGAATGTCAAATATGCAGTGGCTTTTGAAAAGCAGTGTCCTCTGCTGTAATAAGAGAAATCTCCTCTGAACATTAGGGAGAACACTGGGACAGTTAGGAATATTCTAAGATTGTTAACTAAATTGTCATTTGCTACCTCATGGGAATTTTTTAACTTGCATTTACCTTAGCTATGGTTGTCAGTGTCATCTCTTTAATATAAGTAAAGAGGAAGGAGACAGCAAGTGAGAAAAAGATCTTTCTATTAAATACTGTGAACCCTAGACATTGGGTTAAAGAATGCTTCACATGTTATAAGAAGATCTGATAGAAATTTTAATAACAAAATCAGAAAAATACAATATGCAAGAGAACACAGTAGTACCTATACTGCATATAGAATAATATGCACAAATATATACATACTGTGTATATAATAATATGTAAATATAATAGGAATTGTTATGCACATGAACATTTTATGGATCCGGTTGATGTGTTGAGGTGCAGCAGTAAAAAATTAAGAAACCTCGGGAGAATTGCAGATTACTTACATA
>WEKY01063620.1:0-11340 GCA_013390045.1 Picathartes gymnocephalus
AGACAACCCAACCCCTAACAATATTTTAAAACATTTCAATGAGAAAGTATGAGGTATAGAAATCTAAATGGCATCAATGTAGCTATTGATTATATCTGTCTACATTTTGAAGTCAACATCTGTAAGAAGTTTCAATACCAGGCACAAGGAGATAAACATTGCTGCTTTCCTGACATAATGAAATATCTCCCATTTGTTAGTTGATATCACCTGCAACCAAATTGGACATAAAACTACAATTTCATGTGAAGACAGCTTGGTTCATTTAGAATGCCTTCCTAGCCCAAACTGTGATATGATATCTGTGACCTTGCTAAGCACATCTACACAGCAAAGGCCACAGTAGCTACTGCTGAAAACCAAAAAATGGCATATTTAGAGAGTGAAGGCATGCAAATGTTGAATAAATCAGGTCTGGCTTTTTTCCTTCTCTCTTAACTAACCTGTTACAGATGAACATTCCCCTGCTTTTATACACAAGTGCCATGACTTACAGAACTGGGGCTGTCAGTTCAAATGGCACAGGCCATTGCAAATTCTCCACAACAATGAGGAATATTTGGGGGAAAGCAACATGGTATGCAATGGTGCATACCTGTTTTATTTAGATGAGTGTGAATGTGGCAGAAAACTGCAACATGAGGAAACGAAAAGTGGCTGGTTTGAGGACCTGGGAGTTTGGGGAGCTTGTTGGATGCTGTTCAAGACCCAGTGGCCTCAGTCACAGAAACCTGTGTGCTGCTCATGCTCATGCTGTGGCTCCATAGCCATTAGTTGGAGGGCTATGTGCTGACTGCTCTCCCAGAAGTACAAATTTGATCTGGCTCAAGAACAGGCACATGATCACATTTCTGTCAAATTAGCCAGAACACTCCATACAGAACTGTCATGGAGTTTATGTTGGCTTTACACCAGGTGGGGGATGATGAATGACTTTCAGTACAGCTTAAGTTAGTGGCATGGAGCAGCAGTACCTGGTGTAAGTTGAGGTCTACTTGATAAAGATAATCCATTAGCATTTCTGGATGGACTTGAGTGGGTGGTGCTGTATCTGAATAATGAGTTTTTCTTACAGTTGCAGTGTTTCCTGTGTAGTAGTAGGAGTTTCAAAGGGTAGATGTACTTCTCTGCTGAACTGCAGTTTCAGTTTTTACCTGCTCTTCCAGAGAGAATAAATTATTTTGTGATGATTTTCTTTCCTATTTCTGAAGAATAGTGTTTCTATGGGTAGAGTGGTACCCAACCACATGCACTGAAAAACAGTATTGAGATGCCAAAAGTGAATTGAGCCTGGAGATCCTGTTATCCTAATACTTTCAGTGACCCTGGATCATAAATAACTGTGTTATTGGGCAGCTGTTGCCCACAGGGCTAGAAGTCTATGAGATAGGCTTACTGAATATCTCTGTCTCATATACATATTTCTCCTTTCACAGAAAATAAAGATGTTTGAATTTTCAAAGAATTTATCCAGGAAGGAATCAGAGTGTTAAATTACTGATGTCTTATGGTCCAAGTGCAGCATGAGAAATGACAAGAAGAGAAATTGTATTTGAGGCACAAGTATCACAACACAGGAATAAAATGTGGCATGATGTTTGCACTTCATCACATGGCTGCAAGGCCCATTTGGACAGGGTCATCTAACTTCAGCTTTCACCCCCGACTGGATGTGCAGTCAAGGAGTGCTCACATCATCTTTCCTTACATCCAACTTCCACCCTGCAAGAGTTTCTCAGTAGAACTTGGTACAAGAATCACTGTGCTTCAAGCATTTCTAAATAAAACCAAACTCTGACTAGAGATCATCTCATTTTGCAAGCCCACTTCATTTTCTAGACATATGGTTCCCCTAAAAGTTTTAGCATTATGCAGCATTCCTGCAAGGGTGACTGGACACATGGATGGTGGGAGGAGGAGGAGGAGGAGGCTGGGCATGGAGCCAGTCCAAGAGGAATGAGATATCTTTTACTGCACTGTGCCTACCATATAAAGAGAGATAGTCCAACAATAAACAATTTTCCACAGGGAGATTATCACTGGTAGCAGGTACCCTCAAAGCCTCAGACAGCTCCCTTTCTCTGGGTACCATAGAAGCCATCAGTCATTTTTATATTTCTCTTAAAATTTACTATAGTAACTTTAATGTGAATTAGCAATTGTATTCCATTGCAATAATTTATTGCATGTCTAAAAGCACCCAGAGAAGTGGCCTTCCTTCATCACTATGTTGGACTGTCACTTCAGGAACAGAAGATTCTTCTGTCTACAGCCTAGGCACCAGGCAGCTTCCTGGAAGGCTTGCTTGCATAAGTGAGTGAAAGGTGGATGAAACCTGATGTCATGTTTATACTGACATCTTGAGACAAACTGATTCCTGCCTAAGTCTCTTCAGAACAATATAAAATGCTAGACCTAGCTTTTCAGAAGAAATGTATGATTTTGAATGTTTCAAGTTTTGTCCAACTTTTATTCATTTTGAGATAATTGCGAAGAGCCTGGATTTCCTATTTATATTGCTTCCAAGCAACTAGAGGAACCCTACAGACAGAGTTGCCCAGACTTCTTAGCCACATTCAAATATCTTGCACCCAGTAAACAGCTGTTTTGTCTGAGATTTAAATTCAAAAGCACAAAAGATTATTACGAAGAGACAGCAGTGGAAACAGCTAGATGGATGCTGATCTCAAGTCCTTCCAAGTCTTTACAGAGTTGCTTTACATATCTATTTAAATTTTCAGAAATGGATAACTTGTTTGACAGTGATGCAAGCAGAGATTTAGACTGGGCCCTAAGTAAGAAAGCTGGAAAGCAGATTTCTTGGCTAAAATGCATGTAAGATGAAACCTGGAGGAACAAAACAATAATTGTGTACAAGACAGATTTTCCCATGTTACATAGCAGAATATGAGTGAAAACATGAAAAGCAGACTGATTAAAGAACAAAATACATGTCAGAGTATTTGATTAAATGCAGCACTTCTATTGGGAGGGCAGTGACCTTTTCAAAAGTTGACTCCTGTACACAACTACAGTCCCTTGAAAACAGAGTATTGGGTGTGACAAAATGGTTCAGTCTCACAGACACTCTACCAGGAGCCAAACCTTCTCCTGCATGTTCAAGCGTGTATAGAGGAGGAAAGGTGGCAGCTCCACAGAACGGCCTCATCACAGTGTAACTGGAGCATGGCCTCCTCCAATACTGGGGTGTTAGGGTGCCTAGTGCAGAAATCCCAGAAACCTGCAATTTTGGTGGAAGAGGTTATGTGAATGATGCAGCAGACCTACAGTTATCAAATTAGCCAGTTAGGGCAGCAGCTCTTGGATGGAAGAGCTGCAGGCCTTTTGCAGAGCTCTCCTGTGCTCCTGCATGTTCTAAGCTTTATCAAAGAGGTGAAATTTCCATATTTAAAAGCAGTTAATTTTGTCAAATTACTTCTCAAAATGTGACATTTTCCCTCTCCTGTTTAAACTGCAGCCAGTTAATTTTAAATTTTAGCAATATGCTTTTTTCTAGGAGCCTTCTCAGAAACTTTATGGGTGCTTAATCCAAGCCTAAAATGAGAGGCTACCAGAACCTACTTCTCTTAATTGCAACAGCATGAGCTGCTTGCTGTAATTCATTACATTATATTCGGGGGTAAAAGAATTCACACTCTAACCTTTCCCCTCAGAACTCAATGTGTATTATACTGATAAAAGCAGTGGAGAGATTTGCACCGCACTGCAATTTCCCAGTGCATTGCTAAAGATAAGTAGGTACCTGCGGGGTCCCCCTCCTATGCTGTGAAGGCAAAAGCCCTTCACCACTTTGTACCCACAGAGACAGCATCTTCACCCTCGGCAGTTTTTCCATTACTTTGTAAAAGTGCTGGGAGGTATCAGTGGAGTATGAAGAAACTGGCTGCTCTAGAAATTATTTACATTTATACACCAGCTGCACCAGGTTGTCATTTACACTTTTGTAACCTGTGGAGAATGAAGCAAAGGCAGAGATGGTTTAATTCAATGTTTTCAAAGTGTTTTGAGCTATTAGTTTTGAAGGAGGTGCTACGCAAATGGAGAAAAACCAAGATCGTTTGTGTGATATTACAGACACATGCAAAATAGGATTTTGTTTTGATGGTAACAGCAATGATGACACAATCCTCTGCCTTGTGTGCTAATTGATCCATCAACAGGCTGCACCACACCTCTGCTTTTCCCCCATATGGTATATTAGTAATTAGGCCATTTGAGTCTATTTTCAGGAGGTGGCTGAGTACTTCTAAGTCAATTAAACTATTTTCAATATTCAAAGACTTTTTATGGATGCACTTTTTATTTTCACTCTTTAAAGAAAAATACAGACTATACATAAAATAATTTTCAGATGATAATGCAATTGTTTATGCTTGGATTAACCTGTCAGCTGGTAAAAAGCAAAACAGCCCAAGAGGATCAGAGAAAGGGTCTAAGTCTTATGCAGATGCTTTTGTTAGAGAAACTCTCAATCTTCTTAACATGTCAGTCAATTCCAAAATTGAAATGAAAAGCCTTAGCTTCTTTTTTCCTTTCTATTTCTCTTCCTGTATCTTGAAACTGACTTTTCAAGGATTGAATTATTTCTGAGCTCTAGGAAAAAAAAAAAAAAAAAGGATGAGATAAAAGTAGTAACCATAGTTCTACAATTAATATGTAAATCAGGCTGATAATGTCTGGCTAAGACAACAGCTGCTGTGCATGGACCAAGTGGTGCCGTAAGCAGTGTGCTGCTGCCATGCCACTGCCACGCTGGCCTGTGGCACCAAAGCTGGAACACTAAAGCCTCAGCAGGGCTGAGGACACATGGCTGTCCTTGTGTCTCTTCTGTCTGTGACGGCTTTGCCTTTGGAGAAATGCCTCTTTGAGATCCTGGCTGTGGTGCTGAAGTGAGCCCTGCTGCAGAAGCTGCTGCTTGATACAGATAAACCTCCAGGAGCCCAGCTGCTGGCAACTTGCAGCCACATCCAGCCTCACTGCAGGTGCAGACTAATTAGACCTATTAAAACAACTTCATTTGTCCCTCCAGCAGTTAACATCTCAATTCAAACCTTCATTACTAGGGGTTAATAACTCAGGCAAAGAAACACACTTGGGACTTCCATTTGATATAATATGGGGACTGTTTTTTCTTCCCAGTTGAAATAAATATTGTGACTATAAGATCCTAGGGAAAAAAAAAACAACCCTCAAGTCATCCAGATCCATTCATGGGTAGTCACATCCCTCATGAGGGGAGATGCCTGAATATAATTTGAGTAGTCAGACTCTTGTGAGGGGTACTTATTTTTCTGGCACTTGAAAGGCCATGTTGTTAGCCCCAGAGAAAGCACATTTAAATGAGAACGCTCATTTCCCTTACGGGTTACAGACAATTAGCTCCACAACATTTGGATCACATTTCTGACATTTAGAATAATGTAAAGAAGTTGGAAAAACTTGATTTCTTTGTACAACTCATTTGGGTTCAGAAAGTGTTTTAAAATGGAAAACTGTTCACTGTGCTAACCATGGCAGGCAGGGCCCAGCAGGTTCCTGCTCCTGCCATCCCTGCCAGTTGTTTGCAGCAAGGACTGGTTTTCTCAGGAAGATGCTCTAACATCTGGTCCACGTCTCTCAGGACCGGGGACACATGGGGCTTTCACAACAACAAGTTTCAAAACTTTCACAACAAGGAGTAAATCACTATTGAAACTGTGCATTCATTAGCTATTTTCCTTCCATTGGCTGCATTGTGAGCATAAACTCCAAAACAACAGAAATCGAAGATGTATTTTTATTATTTTTCTTTTCTGGCACAATTATCACCACCAGTTTAGGCAGGGAACATGTTGTGGAAATTGTCTGCTCCCTGGATCCCACTTCCCTTTTGTTCACTCCCACTGAGCTGGCACGACTCTCTAGCCGTGGGCTCCAGGGGCTGCAGGGGAACACCATGTGGCTGACACTCCCCACACGCCCTCTCAGAGCCTCTGGAGACATTTCTGGCCTTTTCAACCCTGCCTTGTTTCTGTCAGTCCGGTTAAGCCAAGGGCAGTGCTCTGCTGAGTTCACTTTCTGCATTGGTCTTCAGGAATGTCTAGGGCTTGCAACGTACATCACCTTTTCAAAAAAGCAGGGCATGTGGCAGGCTATCCACATAATTACCCTCCAAAATAGGTTGGAAAATAGCAGCTAATAAATATCATGAATGTCCGCAGAAGGATTTCATTAAGACTGCACTTTTGGAAATGAACTCTGAACTTTGTTTGATGTCTCTTCTTGTAAGTGATATTTTGAAGAAATCCCTTAGCAGTTTTGTGGCTTAGTGGCCCCACGCACACGAAGAATATTTGTGACATGGAGCAGCAAAGTGTGTCTCCAGCTGAGGTGTCAAGAACATCCAGAACTGGAGAGACAGATCACAAGGTTCTGCTGATTTATTCATCCCTTTTTATCTTGACAGCCACAGACAAAAATGGATCACAAAGGACACCAAAATCACTATGGATGCAGAAGGAGAAAGAGTCCTTTTTCTTCCCTTACCTCTCCCTGTCTCTCTGTAAACATCTAGCAGGTGATATTTCTAAGTTGGAAAACAGTCCTTCCTTCCATTTCTCCCAACTCCAGAGAGCAAACAAGCAACACCTCACCTTACTGCCAGGTCCCAGGTTCAAGGTGGGAAATGGTCTGCTCCCTTCCACTGGATATTATCATAGCCTGTAGTTAGCTCTTACCTTCATTTCAGACTGCCACATGCTCTGATAATCCATTACAAATGGATAACAGGAATACTTTCATGGCTCTAGGGTTAATATCTAACACGGTACGTTGCTTTTTTGGTGATCAGACCTTACTACTTCACGTGGCTTACCTGTAGTGCAGAGCCTCTGTGAGCAAGAAGAAGCTGTACCGTGAAGGTGTGAGCCTTGCCAGCAGCCAGCACTGAGACACCTGCACCCCCACGCTTCTAACAATGGGAATGATCTGACAAAACCAGCCTGTTGTTATCAGGCATTTCTGGAACAGGAACTTGCTGATATTACATTGCTGGGCAGGATGTAGAATCCTGAGGTATCTAGCCTAGCTATGCTGATGGACACCTTCTACCACGGATAGGGTGGTTTTCCACCAGTTCCCAGTAGATTCCCCAGAGATATGGTTGGTTTCCCAGGCATCCACAAGAAGAGAGGATGTAAACAATTTTGCAAGGTCTGTATAAAGCGTTGATGCACATTTAAAAGGAAGCTAGTGTGTCCCTTGGAGATCCACAGAGAGAGACTGGGAATTGTGAGTGCTGACCAACTCTGGTATTCTTTGGCTGGAGGGCCCATCCCCCTTGAAGCCAGTGTGAACTCAGTCAGTGATTTCAATGGAAGAAGATCCCTCACCCTGTAGGTCTCTAGGTGGTATTTTTCAGGGTTAGTAAAGTGCTGCAAATCCTTGAGCATCAAGGCATTCTGCCTGGCAACTATGCATTAGAAAGTGGCCCTAGGTCTCCCACACACCATGACAAGACTCGATTCCTTTCTCCCTTTTTTGTTTTTGTTTTTCCCCAGTCTGCTTTCTTAGTGCAGATTATGAACAGTTTCAGAGCAAGCTCTTACTGCAACTGCTAACGTGTCTGATACAGAGAGAGGGGTGACTTTTAAATCCAACTACATTCAACTATAATGCAGCTAAATACACAATCTGGATGCCAAAAGAGCTACCAGCATAATTACTTTGTTAAGTATTAGAAAGAAATAGTAGAGACAGTCAAATAGTACAAAGACCCTTTAAAAAAAGGTGAGGGAAATAAATGCTTTATTCATACTTGTGCTCATACCAACTAAAAAAACCCAACACAACAATACAGACCCACATATATAAGTACTTTCCAAAGAAAATCTCCCATGGTTAATAGAGGCAAGAACATATTGCACTGCCTGGTACAAATATGATAAACCATTCCATTTTGTTGGGAGAGGTAGGTGATTTTTTTTCCTCTTACGGATTCCTTTTTAAATCAGACCAATTAAAATACAAACTCTTTTCTAAAAATCTAGCCCTCTGGGCATAGCAAAATGATATCATGGTTCGTTCTCACTTTACATTACTTTCTCCTCCACTTATCTTTTAAGATATAAAGGTATTTCTCAAACTCATAAGCTTTCACATGAAGGGAGCACACTGTTCTCTCCAATATTAATAACAAAATCTTCAGCATTCCTTTGAATTTCCAGCCATACAAAGGAGTTTTCAGACATGATAAGAAGAAGATTGAGGGGGCTGGTAATGCAAAGTTAAAAACAGATTTTGATTCAGAATCTTTATAAGTTTTATTTGATTTTTGGGAATAAAACAGAGGCATCTTATCTGAATGTTTCTAGCTGAATCTTTTAATATCTAGTGCAATTTACAACCATTCCATTGTGGAATTCAGCCACTGAAATGGTATGTGGGAGTGTACTTACTGGGCAGCAAGAAGAGTGTGATGGATCCATCAAGCATATCATTGCTTCCAGGTGTTGGCTTATTTTTATTAGTTATCCATGACCTTACCTACCTTCTCAGAACTTCTTTCTTCTCAAAATGGTAATTCCAGGAAAAGGAGCTGCCATTCAAGCCCAGCTAGATTGGCTAAGGTTCTTGAGATACATTGCTTGATTCTGTATTCTAGGAATAGAATAGATCTGACTTACAGGAAATCCTTAAGTAAAAGCAACAAAAAATTAGTTTTCTAATTTTAAATCTCTTCACAAAAGTAATAACCATATGTCTCACCTTTCACAATTTTCTTTTAATGAGTAAATTAAAATATATTTTGGCAATATTTTCTGATTTTTTTCATGGTGTGCCACTTTTTTTGAAACAAAATAACACTGAAGGCATTGATTCACAAAATTCATTTTCTGTCTGGAAAAAATTCCAGCAATCTTAGTTAAAATTAGAATCTAAAATTACCATAAGTGAAAATGGAAAGAATTTTTTTCCCAAATTGCTCACCATCTATGGATTGACAACAGTTTGTGAACAGCCAGTGCACTGACTTTACCTTCCTCAGTGATGGATGAATATCAACGAAATATAACCCCCTTATGAGCAATTAAAATATTTTGTCTTTAAAAATATGTGTTTATAAAGAACTCCGTGTTACAATCAGAAGCTCAAAACAAACTTACGCTGAATAATTCCAAATAATGAGAGGGAAACTAAGGGTAGAGTTTCTACTTAAAACGTTTCAAACATTTTGGCATTGTTGACTCTATTCTGAAAACAACTCTCAAACATTCTTTAAATTGAATGGAAGCTGATGGGATTCATGTGCTGTATATTCTTGGCCAAGTTACTCTTTCCAGACACACTGAAAATAGTTTCTAGGTGGTGGCTTTTAAGTCAAAAAATGAGTATTTGGTTGTGTTAGAAGTCTATAGAAAAATGCTTTTAATTAAAAATATGCATATTAAAGGTTGTAGATAAATATTTCAGCACCAAAGAGGGTTTTATAAACTCCCTGATTTCATATACTTGTATTTTGCTTGAAGGATTGCATTTCAATACTAACTCCATGCAGAAACATGCTTTGGGCCATGTCAGGTTATAATGTCTGTGAACAGAGACACAGGAAGTTTTGCTGTTATATTCAACAGTTGGTTCTATTCTGGCAGGGTTTTATTAAGTTTCTTGGGGTGGGTGAGAGCCCACAGCACCTCAGTTGAGTACCTCTGGGTTTGCTCTTGGTCATCAACGTCACAGGATTTTTCTTTACAGTTGTCCTGTCTGTTGAGGGTGTTGGGTATGCATGCTGTTCCTCATTTGTATCTCCCTCACACTCAGACTCAGTGGCCAGCTGCCCAGCCGACAGCTCCATTTCTCTGGATATAGTGATCCTGAACACTGGGTTCTGGGACACTTGTGAGCACTCAAAGACACGGACATGTTTCTCAGGGCAGGTTTGGTGACTGGGATAGCTGTGCAGCAGCCCATGGAGGACAACAGTCCGGGGAAGATCGTACCTTGCAGGGACTGTCCAGCAAACCAGGAATCCTTGGCCTGCAGCAAACTGACTCAGAGGATATCCGAATCCAAAGAGAGCTACACAGATCCCATTGTTTTGTCTTTGAAGCCAGGTGTGACTGGAGCTGAGGACAGAAATTTAGTGCAGCAGGGAGGGGTTAGATGTCCTTTACTACCAGATAATTAAAGCAATTATTTCTTTTTCTTGGTCTCCCAGAGCCACAGTCTATACATGTGTGTCATAAATTCCTATCAATCATGCAGGAGTATTCCTGAACCAATGGGACCAGCACGTGTGCATCCTCCTCTCTGCTGTATACCAGGGTTAGCTCCTGCAGCAGCCCTGAGTTTGTAGCCCACCCTTTGTTCTTCCTTTCCTCATTGCATCAAATGCCCCTCGCTCCTCAAACGAGCATGTTGTGGTCATAATTTACAGAGACCACAGGACAGAGAGTTGCTGGGAACTGGATTATTTTCATCCCGTGATCAGGGGTAGGTGGGCCAGAGTTGGCCTGGATTTTTTCCGAGGGAGAGGAACAATTTTGAGATGCTAAAGATCATTGACAGCCCATTAGGCAAAGGTAAGTCTTGCCAGGTCCAGTGATTTTCTTTAACAGTCTACCAGAGCTCAAAGCAAATTCCCAGACACGTTCTGGCACTAAGACACAAACTTTCCTCCAATCTTGTTTTGAATCTACCAAAGCTGTGCCAGTTCTAAAAGCTGCTCCTGGAGCTGAAGCAAAGTCTTGGCTTTCCCGTTTTTCACATCCACAACTGCTTGAGAACAGTGTGACATTCTGTCTTTGGCAACTGGGAAGAATTTCGGCAGAGGGGAGACTGACCGGACAGGCGCCCTCAGCAGCTGCTTCCCCAGAGTGGGCACCAGAGCAGGCTGGGAGGCAGAGAGCTGTGCTCGAGGGGAAATGCAGGTGTCGGACACCCAAGGGCTGGTGAGAGATCATGTCTTTCACAGTGGTAACAGTTGGGGGGCCCAAAAAAGCTAAACTTCACCACCTGCAAGTTCTAGTTATTTATAAACCAGAATTAATTAACATCAGCATTAAGTGATGGTTAATGTCAGACAAACAGTTCTTATTCCTTCGATTGTGGGGAGAATGTAATCAAAGAAAGGATGTAAGGGTCTGACTCTCAATAAATATATTCCCTTGTTAGAATGACCCAAATGCTGTAAACTGCACTCAGAAATTCACTCCTCATGCCTGGATACAAGGTGCAAGACTAGACCAGTTAATTAAAAAATAAGGCTTCTGGTCAGTGTATTTCCTGCAGAGACTCCCTGCTATATTAAAAAAAAAAAAAAAAAAAAAAAAAAAAGCTAGT
>WEKY01063620.1:11346-52038 GCA_013390045.1 Picathartes gymnocephalus
AAAAAAAAAAAAAGCATTTTAATACAAAGATTCACCGGCTAAACAAGAAAGCCCCAAGAGCGGCTTAACTGCTAGAATTCAAAATCCTTTCTATCCCTATGAACTCAACAAATGAATCATAGCCCTAGGATACATTTCGTTGCATGCATATGTTTAGAATGTAAAAAAATTAACCCTTGGGCTACTGTTGCTTTGGCAGGCAAAGGCATGCTATATGTGAAGTTGGAGTGTGAACATTTTATGCTTGTTTATTATGGTAGTCAGAGTGCTAAAATGAAAACCACCAATTAAGAGCAGAACAATTACTGTGTTATTTCATTTCATAAAGAATGTGTTACTCTACACAGAAAGTTCAGATTACAGTGCATGGGATGTAGAAAGCGAGAGAGGAGATCTGTACAATCAGGATTAGATGAAAGCTTGATGTGTTTCCCAACCCACGATTAACTACCCTTTTTAGACTCTCTTTTCCAAACCCTCAGGTGAACCACTGCTGTTTCCTTTCCACTTGGTCCTGTATTTTTCTACCAATGCACCAGCCTCTCTGCTGAACCCTCCTGCAGGGGCTGGTGGCCATCAGCTCAGGGCAGCGCAGTTACCCCTTCTGCCACCTCTACCTAAACCCCTGTCACTTCTAGGTCATCGTTCACAGGCCTAAAGACCCTAATCTGACCCCAGATGATGCACAGGGCAACATTCCTAACGGAAAATAATTTTAAAAACCCTCACTAAATACTACGGATCAATTATTTTCTCTTTATCATAATTGTCCTGGATAGAAAGAAAGGACACTGGGCAGCTGTCTGTAGTGTGGGGGGTGTGTGGGTCTGCAGGAAACAAGGAGAAAGCAGCTGACCCCGTGGTAGAGGGTGAACAGGAAGTCTGTCTTTATTTTTCCCGCGGCTCCCTTTTATCCTGGAGCATTTCAAAAGACTCTCAGCTGGTTATCTGATTGGCTTAGGTTATAGTCTGGGCAGAGCCAACATCAATGACATGGCATGGATTCATTGGTGGGGAGTATGACAGACAGGCTCAGCCTGGTACCAAGGCAAAAGCATACTGCGACAGCTGTCAGCATTTTAGAGAGGAAGAACCAAGGCACACATAAGCCCTTCTCACATTGTCTTAAGCATTTTACTTTTTGCTCTGAAATTTTGTCCTTATTCTCTATGAATTGCTTCTTTATATTTCCAGAGTCTCTAACCAGATGTGAACACCTTCCAGCTCCTGGACGCTGTACCTACAATGTCATGGGAGCACAGTCAGGGTTTTGTGCTCCTGTCCTAGTCCCTCCGGTTGAGGACTCAAAGATGGTAGAGGTCAGATCATGAGCACTACAAGCTTGGCACACCAAAACAATGTCAGATATGGATGTGAGGACACCCAGGAGCTCACGCCACATGTCCACACCGCCATGCACTATGAGAGCAGGTTTCGGGAACACACGGCAGCTCATGGGAGCCCTCTTGCTCATATAAGCTGACAAATAACCATTGTGGGGAGAGAGAAGGCACTGCCAGGACGTTTCCAGTATATGGGGCCCTTGGTCAACCTCTGCACTAGTGGCATTGCCACTAATGGATTCTCCAGAAGCAGTATCAGAAAGGAGCCACAGACCTCACATGAGGGCATCTTCATCAGAACTGACAAGCGCTACTGCTTTAGGCTGAAGAAACTGAGATTGATCTATTTCCAGAGGAGAGGCAAGAGCTTTCTTTGACCTGCAGCTCCCATGGAATGGGTGTTGAAGGAAAGCCTGAGGACTCCCATGGTGTGCCTGGCTCAGCAAGAGGGCTCTTGCCCTGAGATTTGTTTTGGCATCTAATGTCACCACTGAAAATCTGTCCTGTTACTAATCCTGAAAAAACATCTACCTGCATGTTTTGCAGCAGCCCTGACTGCGTACCCCATTAAGAATGCTAGCCCACTTCCCTTTCTGAGGGGAAATATATGCTTATTGTTGGATGTTATCTGGAGATATTTGTGCATTCACAGATAGATTGTATGCAAATATGTGTATGGATACACACACACATACATACACATACACAAACACATTGTGTCTGTATGAGTGTGTGGGCTTTATTCTCACATGTGAACAGAAAGTAT
The DNA here is from genome assembly GCA_013390045.1 of Picathartes gymnocephalus. Classification (NCBI taxonomy): domain Eukaryota; kingdom Metazoa; phylum Chordata; class Aves; order Passeriformes; family Picathartidae; genus Picathartes; species Picathartes gymnocephalus. The sequence continues at coordinate 13,456 of WEKY01063620.1, forward strand.
GTATTACAGTATGGATTTATTAGGCATGAAATACAGGTTTATATATCATATATATAATATGAGTTAAAAAAAATAATGTATCTGATATCTCCTGAGTGCTGGGACTTGTAGAGAGCTGGCCCAATCCACTGAGTGCATCATTTAGCATACCTCAGAAACAGAGCTGCAGCACATTAGCAAAACAGTCTGATTTGTGAAGCTGTCAGGTTTCTCGAGTTTTGAAACTGTTGCTCACAGACATCTGCAGCCATGTCTCATAGAGCAGGAAGCACTGTTGTCTGACAATAGCTCTGTTTTCAATTTTCTACCTCCTTCTGTGTTTACAACTCTGAGAAAGAAATGTCCATTATACTGGGAACAACAAGATTTTCACAAGGGCTTTTGCCTTGTTCCATCTCGAATTCATAGGTGCCAGATTATAGATGTAAAAAAGGGTGTTCTGTTTGAGACAATTGCTTTGAAGGATTGAATTATGTTGAATTCTTCTCTTCAGAGTTTCAGCTTTTTTTCCTGGACTTAATGATTTCTGAATGTTGGAATGATGTTGAGATCTTTTTTTTTCTCAGCCATTAGCTCTTTGAAACATACTGTAAAGAAAGAAGTAGGCAAAACAAAGCTGGATTTCCTCTATTTTCCTCCAACCTCCAACTTACTTTCAGACTTTTCACTCAAATCCTTCTCATTTTCACTATCTGGTCTTTCCTTCTCAGACATAACTTCAGGGGGAAAAAAAGGAAAGAAAGAAAGATAAATAGAAAGGGGGGGAAAAGCAGCTTGGTAAAGTTCTGCTTAAACACATGTAGTTGGCTTAGCTAGTGATCTAAATCTGAGATACATTAAATGCTGAAGGTATAAAAGTTCTGTTATATATCGCTATGTATTTTTCTAAATTATATGAGGCAAAATTTAGCTCACATCAATCTATGTTCCACTTAGAGGAGTTAAATATTTTCTATATCACCTTTCTTGGTGATATCTCTGCCAGATGGGGTCTAACAGAGCCAAAGCACTTTTCAATGACTGCTGTCTGTGCCACGGTCCACAGGCAGGAGCTCATCTAACTCAGATTCGTATGTCTAAAAATTAGATTTCTAAATCAAAATTAATGACTCTTCACTCCTCTTTTAATCAGTGGAGAGAAGAAAAAACCTTTGCAGAGAAATGCATGTGACTTAAATGCACATTTTGGCGTGAGATTAGTGGCAGGTTTTATTCTTGTGGTCATTTCTGCCTAGCAAGGGCTGACAGATCACAGTGTTCCTCCACTGATGTGCAGCAGGGGCTGGTATAGGTCATCTTTGCCTTCCTTTTCCTCCTCTGCCCTAAAACTAGATTAGTATTTAAGTAAAGGTCCACAAAGCCTTCTCTATATGATGGAAGCCTGGTTTCATGAATTTGATCCATCATTATTATACTACTGTCTAACCTTATATGGCCTTTTAAGAAACTTTTCAAATAATTTGTTTATCCTTTGTTTTATACTGGTTTTGTTAAACACCACCACTATAAGGGAAAACAAGGTGTTTATGCAAGTTATTGATGTGCAACTATCCAGGGAACAGAAGACCTTTTCTTAAATGCCCATTGTTCTTTCCCACTATATTTAAGATATAGCGTTAGTATAATAGTATTTTGTTTTGTTTTGTCAATATGTGCTGTTATCTTAATGGTATTTAAATGGATTTGAGAAATATCCTGAGTGGATATGAGTAGGCAGAGGTCCATTGGCTTCAGTGTTGCTTTGGCAGGCCAGCATTTGTCCATTTGTATTGACCTGACTTAGCAACAAACTGTAAAATTTTAGAAAGAAAACAAAACTGTGGTATAAGGATACATCAAAATGAAGTATTAGCAGTCTGCTGCAAAGCCAAATGGGACTATTTTGCTGTTTAACCACATTCCTCATTACAAAACATATCTCTGTAGACTTTGTGCTAGTAATTAAAAACGTCTGTTTTAGCATTTGATGTGTATTAGGCAAAGTTTTGAGTCATCCAGTCTTCAGCAGAAATGAATGTCCCCCACAGCCAAAAAAACTCTTTGGATTCTGAGAGAGGAAAAGTGGAGAAGATTTAATTAGACATGATTTTGTGTTGTCTTGTGAATAAAATAAAAAAAACTCCAACCCTTACACAGGAAGATATTGCTTTATAATTTGATATGATTGATGTTGCTCATATACATTCGTGTTAGACACCTACGTAGAAACCAGCAACCACTGAATGCCAGGAACAGATCATGACACAGATTTGTCATAACAGTGCATGGATATGCTTCTAAGACAAATGTGTTAGTAATTTACAGCTCCAAGCCAGTTGGAGTTTGACTCCTGAGGTCTTTCCTGAGGATGGAATCCCATCTCTGGGAGATGTTTGCTTTATCTCAAGTTGCCTCTTGTCTTCTTGTTTATATGCTTTAATTATTTTTTTCTTTGATTTTCAACCACCTCTGTTTCACACCAACAGCCACTGACATTTCCATTTCTCAAAGTCTGTTTTAAAAGCATCATTGAGCCTGTCACTTCATGGGGTAAGGAGAGTGATGTGCTTTTAGCAATCAACAGTTATACTCAAGTTAGAAACAAGACAGCTCTTCCCAAATCGTGGTCAATAGACCATAGAAGGGAATGGATGCAATGCAGAAAACGATGGGTGGTGATCCCATAAGACTGCATGCTTTAAATCTTTTCTGTATAGCTTGAAACAAAGCATGATGGGGATAGAGGTGCCTAATGATTGGAGACAAATCTCAGGACTGACAAAGCTCAGAGAAAATGAAAAGAGAATTTGTAATGAACTAGACTACTCATCTGCTGTGCATCATCAATACCTCCCTCAAGATGAACTCTGTTCACTCTGTGGTACTTCTTAGGTAAACCAACATTATTTTAAACAGTGTATGTGCAGCAGACCACTGTTCACAGGATCTCATGGCTAAGCTGACTTGTATAAAATGAAGACAACTGCAAAATAATTTGGAAGAAGCACTGTCTACATGCACATTCAACTATGCAATTAAGGGTTTGACACCTTACATATGTATCTTTGATCTTTTATCTTGATTTTTGGGCCTGTTACCACCAGACTCTTTCTTGAGAGTACTTCAAAGTCAGATGAAACTACATTCCTCATGTTACCTTGCTTCCAATATAATGACGACTTGCTGTTGAACCAGAGACAATTATTCAACTCTTTGCTCAAATAGGAAGTGCATTTCTGCCTAACTGTGCACTTTAAACATATTAGTATTCCTTACACGTTTGATCCTGTTTGGGGATAAATAAAAAGTTCAAACTATATTGCACATGTCCTCTGGGAAAAGTCAAAGCAAGTTCAGCTTATATATAAAAAGTGTAATTTTAAGATTGTGCATTAACATACTTTGACATTGCTGAAATGGAAATTGTAACTGTTCCATTATTGTAGGTCTGGGTCATGACAAGATCTTTCCTAATATTTAATAATAATTTATACCTGAGTTTTATATGTCTTTATACATAACATATTTCTTCAGGTTATCAGTTACTGAATATATTTCATCAGATTATCCAATACTGCACTGAAGTACTGTTTCTCCAGAGTATATACCTATTAGTCTTACAGCCTCATTTGCACTTTCTAGATCAGAGTAGCACCAGTGAAGGAGCACACTTTAGTTTGAAAATATCCATAAGCAGGAACATCATGCCTCAGATATTCTCCTAAAAGCCATATTCTCTCTGAGAATTCCTCTCCCCTTCAACAGCTGTTTGAGTCAAATAATATTTCAAAAACCATTTTTAAACCCTTTGGATCATTTTCAGCTGTGGATGGCACATGCTGCTCAAGTAGTCAATGTAGTTCCAGCAGCTGGCTTATGGCCAGCAGCACACAGTGACATTGCATCTTTTCTTCTGTTTCATCAGGTCTGAAACTGCAAGTGATAACTCAGAGAAGCAGGACAGGTTTAAACTCTGGACTTTTTGAGTTTGCAAGATGTCTTCTCTGATAGTAAAGCATAGTCCTGGGACAGAAGGTCTGGAGGACACATATTTTGGGGGAATTTTTTACCAAGACAACAAATTATCAATAGCCAAAGCTTCTCTTGCCTCCCTACTTCTTCATTTCTTGTTCCCTGCTTGAGATGCCAAGGACTATTAATCCTTCCAACGTATTTTGAATTAGACTCAAGTTTAACATCTGCCTGTGCAGCTTGGTGAGGTGCAGGTAGTCCCGTGGATGTTATCTGTGGCTGCAAGTCAGCCTCAAATCCTTTAGCAGTTGCACTGATCCACAGTGATGTTGCTACATCGATGCTTGTGTCCCATTGTCATGGTGAAGAAATCCTGGAATATCCCTTGTTAGAACTAAATCCACTAAAATATCTCTATTTGCCTCCTGAAGTAACAAGAGGGTTATAAAAAACAGCATAATACAAGAGTTTTGTAGTAGATAATGAGCATTTTGATAGCAACGGCAGGGAGAATGAAAAAACCTAATTATAGTATGTGCAGGAAACGCATCTTTTGAAGTGCTTTAGAAAGATGTGTGGGCAGGGAGCTACTTCAGCAGAGCCTTTGCAGTGTGATGTTTTCCCAGTCAGAGGTCTCATGTTAGCTACTGTACACATGTAGTAAAACACAGGAAATAATCAATCCAGAAATTCTGGACATTTAAAACCAGAAAATAATACCTTGAATACATGTGATCCCAAACTACAGCCCAGCTTCTGAAATTATTTGATGCATCTGGGATAAACGTGGTCTGAATACAGTCAAGTCTAGCTATTATATTTGCTTGGGATTCATAAGTAAGGCCATAAAAATTGCCAGAGTAGGGCTTTTCTGATGCATTTGCCTTTATATAGCTCATATTCATAGTGCTCAACTATTTCAAAGAAATCTGACCTTCTTCAAAGAAAAGTCAACAAGCACTTCAGGAGCCACCCAGAGCCATTTTGTGGATGCAGAGAAATTATGGGGAAGGATAGGGGCAAGCACTGATGAAAGACAAGAATTATGTGAATGAATAACATTCTGGATTTTTGGAAAAATTTGATGTGTAAATAAAATTTTGTCCAGGCAGACCTCTCTAAAGTAAACAGCACTTGTTCAGTAGAGTTGTACAGGTGTCACTAGCCTTGGCAACATTTCAGGGATCTGGAGTATGAGATCTGACTTCCATAATCAAAGTGCTTTTGGCTGCTCCTTGGTAAGAACCTTGTAAAGCCAATGCCACCCACCTGGAGCACAAAGATCAGCAAGGGAGGGAAAATATATGCATGGACATTAAAAATGTTTGTGAATGGCTTCCCACCCACCATCTTCTGTGTGAGCACATCAGGAAAAGGGATGTGAGAGAGATTTTTCACACTAGCAGGTGACACAGTAAACTTCTCTGAGGCCAAGCATCAGGTCAGATAGAGACCTGACCTCCCATTTTAAAATGCACATGGGGAAAAATATTGGTGCTCTGACACTGTTTTACAGGTCTTAGCTTTCTGACTTTACAGTTATAATATTTCACAATGTAACTAAATTCCTGAGGAGGTCATGATGCAGGTCTAAAAGCCCCTTAAACTGAAGTAGACAAGAACTAGGACAAGACAGCCATTGAAACAGAATCTTGCTTCTTAAACTACTTGGCATTAAAAAAAAACCAAACCAAACCAAACCAAACCCAAAAAAAGAAAAAAAAAAAAAACCCAAAACATGTCCTGGCTTTGATTTATGCTTTACTGCTTCATGTATGTATAACTTCTTTGTTTACGTATTCGGTTTTTTTTCCCTAGAAGAGTCAGCATCAAAGTCATGCCTAGAGGACATGTATAAAATTTAAAACCAGAGCAGACAAGAATAAACACAATCCATGTGTATCTGTGTCACTTGCAGGATGCTCAGGAGATGCTGTCTGTAACTGTTCTCTCAGAAGTGGAGTGGGATTTATCCAAAAAGTGGCTAAAGAGTGTTACCCTTTATAGAGCATTTAGCAAATGCATATGCTCCAGTCCTTCCCAGCATGAGGCTGGCTGTTCTTGGGAACCTCAGCCCTTGCCTCTGAGGCATTCCTCTGAAAGTGCTCCTGGGAGAGAAGTAACAACAGCTACTTTGACTCCATTTCTGGCTGGAGCCAGTGTGCTGATCCATTTTGGTATTTCTGGAGGCAGAGCAGCCTTTGGAAGCCCTCACTGCACTGAGGCGAGCTCAAGGCCTGGCACCCCTCCAAGCTGGGTTATTCAAAATCACTGCTGTTCCTTTTCTCCAGGTAGTGCTTTCACATGAGACAGGAAGAGGGGAGACAATTTCATGCCTGTGTTTTTGGATCAAAATATCTCCTTAAGATAGATCTGCCCAAAACTGTTCCTTACCAAAATGCCAGGAGTGCAATAGCCCAATTAGGAATAAGGGGTTTTGTGCAGACTGAAGTCTCTGGATTAGGCCTGTTCAATTTATTTTGGATGGCTGTTTGGATGAAAAGTTTACTCACAAAAAGTCTTTTGTATCTGTGCATAATGGCTTTCATCCTACATTTATTTTACTTTTAAAAGTAAGTAAGTAATAAATCTTAAGAAAGTAATAAATAATCTGCAACACATTGACCAAGAAATGAGTTCTGTTTTGTAGGGAAATTCTTAAGGAGCTCCTGCAGTTACAAAGAAGAGGTTGTATTGCACTAAAAGAGGGGTAGCATATAGGTATGGCCTGTAAATTTGCCACATAAAAATATATACAGTCGCTCAACAAACTCAGCTCAGAAAGTTACTGTTCTGGCATTGTCAGGCTTAATTCTGCATTTCACTAGGCCAGCTTTATGACACTGTAAATGCACTGAATTAATAGCGGTACAGTGGTGGTACCTCAGCATGACGTCAGAGTAAAAGAGTCACAGGGATTTAAGATCCATTTTACCAGACAGAGCAAAGGTTCATCCATAACAGTGTCCCATTTGTGATAAAATCCTGCAGATGCTTAGAGAAGAAGTACATTAATTTAGAAGCCCATGGTGGTATTTTGTCCTAGTATATTGCCATCTTTCAGCAGTCAACTACTTAGTACTTTCCCTGGAAGACATAGTAGTTTTGTATTCACAGTTCTTGATAATTTTTACTTCCATGAAAGTATTTCATCACTTTTTGCACCTGTATATCTTCAAGTACTCAAAATCCAGGCTATAAGGTCTTATACCATCCACTTTGAAGCTTCACTGTCAATGGGAGAATGATAAGTTCTGTCTTGTGAAAATAACATAAGGATATAACAAATAGGAAAGTGATAAAGTATCTGAAATCTCAACATTATATTTGAGACACAATCCCAAATTATTTCCTAAAACAACTTTCTTGAACTGGAGGTGCCCCATCTTTTTATGTCAATGAAGGAAAGAGTAATTTCTAATACTTCTGAATTTAAGTGAGATGTGACAAGGTAGATCTGGGCATTCTGATTACACATATAACATTGGGAGGTAGAGCAGTAGGTCCTTGGATCCCTTCTTGCAGGCCCTAAAGACTTGGCAATTCCTACATCTGATTGCCAACAACAAATGCAGGATGCATTCAGTTTCGGGAGTTCACATACTTTCTTAATCTCTCTGGTGGGATAGACACACTTCTGGACACTTGTTCCTAGAAGTCCTAGTCTATTCTCATGGAGTAATGTGGGGGGGAGGGGGGGATGGCAGGGATTGTGGAGACATCCCCCTCTAAGCTGCTAAATCAGGTGCACAAGGCCTAAGAACCTACACAGTGCCCCAGAATCCCCCAATCCCACTGCCACTATCCACCTGGACAGCTGACAGCTACATCAAAGGACAGCAGAAGTTATACAACAGTTGGGCTTCATATGTATAATGTCCCATAAATCTGGTTGCTCACTCCTCTGAAGCAAAAGCAGCAGCTGGATCCCTTCAGCAGGGGTTACCTTCAGCAGAATCATAAACTGAATTTCAGATGACTCACTGTGGAACACCACGAGTTTTACAGACACTTAGGACTTTTCAGCTGAAAATCGCACCTGGAGGATATCTTTTCTCCCCAGATGGCTATCTGTTGATTACTTGATATTAGCTAATGGACAGCCAAATAAGGATGGACAGGACACTCAGAAGGGACTGCACATCTATGTATTGTAAGAACACTATTGTGATGGGAAGAACAGAAAAAGGCATCATCAAAAGAGTGTGAGGAATGCAGACAATGAGAATACAGCACAGATTTTCAGAGGAGATAGGCATAAATCATTCCGTTTAATCAGATGTCTACAAGAAGAAACACTTGGGTAGCTGACTTGGATGTGAATGCCTACAAAGCTGCTTTGTGCTGTTACCAATAGCAGTGCATATCAAGTACTACTTCTGCTACACAAGTACATGCTTTCTTGCTCTGAAAAGGTGAATAAAACTCCCAAATATTTTTTTCCTTCTGACCCAAGCTGGGCAAGGGAACACATTTTAGTATTTGGAAGACTGATATATTTTTATACACTTCTTTTCTCCTCCCGATGTGAAGGGAAGACAAACCTCCTCAGATCAAGAAAGCAAACTGCATGTGGATGTATTATAAAGAGAAAAAAATCTTGCATCCCACGCAAAGAACAGAAGCAGTTCTGTCTGAGTGTTAATTCCAGTGCTTGGATAACTTTGGTTCATCAGAGAAATTAACAACACAGTCCAGTGATTGAAGGGGAACGTATTCCACCTTCACCTACAAAGCCCAAGAGACAAGTAAAACTTAGCCGCACATCAAAGAAGCTGTTGTGAGATGCAGAAAGGAGCAGTAAAAAGATTGCAGTGTTCTTCTTTAAGCTTGCCTTAGATATGCAGCTAAACAGACTTCAGGTTTAATATGTCAGTTTGCACCTCTCTTGAAATAACATTAAAACAAGCAAATTAGAAAAAAAATGAAAACGCCTGGAGAAAAATACTGTGACAAAATGTTGGTGATGGGGGAATGAGAAGTGAAGACTCTGTGCAGAACTCTTCCAGCAGAACACCATTACAAAAGCAAATTAATTCTTCCATGGCCAACAGAGGTCAGTGGAATAAGTAGAAAGAAGTATGTGTAGGTTTCCTGAAAATTATCCCATATGGTCAGGAATAGATGACCACAAGACCTCTGTCTGATCGTGACTGGTAGTAGAGGAAAAGAGTGACAGCAGGCAAAGCTGGCTCAGGGTTATTATACAGGTTGTAACCAATACTATAATGAATTCTTATAAAAAAGAAAAACTTACTTTTTCCCTCAACTGTGAGAAACTAGAAGACAAAATATGCTAAATATGTCAAAAGATGAGCCAGTGGGGAAGAAGACTAGTCTGGCTGAACAGAGAGGTTTGGCTGGAACTCAGGGAGAAAAAAAAAAAGAGTTGATCACCTCTGGAAAAAGAGGCAGGAATATCAGGAGAACTAAGGATGCTGTGAAGTCATGCAAGGGAAAACTGGAAGGGCCAAAGCCTGGCTAGAACTTAATCTGGCCACCGAGCCCCTGTAATCCAAGAGGGAATGGTCAGGTAGCTGCTATGTGACTTAGACCCTCACAGGGCCATGGGATTCACCCAAGGGTACTGAGGGAGCTGGTAGAAGAGCTCACCAGGCCCCTTTCAATCATTCACCAGCACTTCTGGTCAATGGGAGAGGTCCCATGTTACTGGAAGTTGGCAAATGAGATGCCCATCTATAAGAAGGGTCAGAAGGAGGATCCAGGGAGTCACAGGCCTGTCAGCCTGACCTCGGTGTCACAGAAGACCACGGAGCAGATCATCTTGAGTGCCATCATGTGTCACATACAGGACAACCAGGGGATCAGGCCCAGCCAGCAGGGGTTTAGGAAAAGCAGGTTCTGCTTGACCAACCCTAGGATCCTTTTTTGTCAATGTGACCATTGACAAGTATAACTTAACCTATTAATATTTTTATTTCCTATTTCTGTAATCTTCACAGAAACCCAGATTCACAATCTAAATCCCACATTATTTCACTGTCTGGTTTTCATCCTTCAAAGATGCTTGTATAAGTAGGAAGAAGAGCTTATGTGGGATGGTAGGCCATGCAAATTTGGAGCGCATACTATTTTTAGTCGAAAGACTCAGTGAACATCTTGGAATTTTTTGCCAAGTGTTATAGTGTTAAAGTATGAAAGTGATGCTTCAGCCTTTTCCTACCTTTATTTGATTGACTGTTTAGAAACTGAACTAATAAAAAAGATGTACAATAATTATTATTGACACAATACTGCACAATATGATCAGCAGAGTACAGTTGTCCTGGTTATGCCACTTGAAAACCTGTCACATAAACACCAAAACCAGCTGCTACACCCCAGCTTGTTGGCTCAAATTGCTGCCCTTGACACAACATGTGTTTAGGTGAGGTATGAGTGGAGTTTTTGGTGTATTTAATAACCTATGAGCTCAGGTTGCACTTGTGTTTGATGAGCAAATCTGACAGCAAGGACTGGGTCATTCTGAGCCTGAGACTGGTCGGGGGCACTGGCAGAGCTGGACAGGGGGAAATCTTCAGGCATGAGACGATGGTCTGAGCCCACAGCTGTGGTTGCTGCAGCAGAGCACAAGTGGAAGCACCCCTGGAGAGTCAGATGCGCCAAAGAAATGCTCTCTGCATTCCAGAAGGAGGTCCTACAGTCCCTGCAGTTTGCTTTCAGTGTGAATAGTACAAAATAGATTATTTGGGCCTTGACTTACTCTAACTCTGCTTTGGGAGTCAGAGAAGTCAGGATGGTGTCTCTCCTATCTGGCCCACTAGAAGGGTTGGGACTTTAATGAGACAAGTCAACCCCTCTCAGACCTCTGTTTCCTGTACTCACCCACAGCTTTGGTTTCTATGATGAAAACTAACAGCCTTTGGGATAGGTTGTATAGCACATCTGCAGAATTGGCTCCTCATAACCATACAGTACATTGGGGCCTTGTTTATTTCTCCAAAGTGCTTTCTTTTTTGACACTTGAAGATAATTCTGTAACACATAAGGTATGTACATGGAGGTGTGTAAGATGTAAGGCCGTTGTGATTGCAGACTGGGGTGGAGCTGGGTGCCACAGACATGACCAGGCTGTTATTCTACACCACTCACATTATCACAGAGGCACGGTGTTTCAGGATGAAAACCCAGGTGACTCCACCTTTAGTTGGCCATTTTGCCTCCCTTTGGGAACATATGGACATCAATCCCTGAGGACTCAGTCCCTCTGCCACCCTGCCAATTCCTCAACCCATTTTTGTCTGGACTGTGGCTACAGGCCATGGTGCTGAATGGGACAGTGGGAAAAACACAAATAGTCCGTAGTGCTGAACCGGTAGTGCCAGCAGGGAGGCTGCCAGCAGAGAATGGGAGCCACCTCGACCCAGGAGAAGAGTCAAGCCGAACCCATTCCAGCTGAGCAGAGCCAAAAGGAGTAGAGTGGAGTGGCAGGAAAACCCCATGGGGACACTCCACAGCACTAGTTTGTTAGAAGTGCACCAGAGGCCCCAGCAGAGCAGCTGAGCAATCCCTGCTTAGATGACCTAGCTTCTGGGGGGCTGGCTTCTCATGTGTTTTCATTGTTTTCAGGCTGGGAGCAGGAAACATTATCTGCAGGAGCTCTCCTGCCTTCCTGCCTTTGTTTCCCACCGACCACATGGGCAACACATGGGAATGGTCACCATATTTTCTTTTTCTGGGAAGACGTGGACATGACCTACAGGGAGTGACTGCTCTCCTGGCTTTGTTCCCAGTGGTGAACATCTTTTTTGGTTAAAACACCTCTTTGTTTTGTATACTTTTGCTATTAATACAGCTGTTATTGTGCCTGCCTTACTCCATTGCTTTGTGTTTTTAGTAAATTGTTATCTCAACCCATAATCTCTACTTCTTGTCCCTCCCTTACCAGAAGGAGTGAAGGAAGGTAAGTGACTTATTTGGAGTTTAATTTCTTGTTGGTGATAAAACCAGCACAAAAGCATAAGATAAGTGTATAAATGTCAGTAGGTTTGAGAATAAAATGTAATGGAGAGCAAGAAGACTTTTTTTACCACTGTGCCTTTGTTAAAAATTTTACTGATTTTTTTTTAGTACTTTAGTGTTTTTGTTTTAAGTATGCATTGCATGGGGTTTTACCTCACGTAAGTGAAAATACTTCCCCAGCATATTTGGCTTACTATGTTTTACTGTCTTTTAGATTGCTTTTATTCTGGGTTGTGCCTATAGAAATACTTTGAGGCCAAAGCTATATGTCACTTGCTTTTTTCGTCAACATGTGGTTCTTCATGAGTGCTGGGGAAAAATTTTTTTCCCGGTCACTCTCTAAAGGAGGGGCATGTCTGTTAAACTCCTCATCTTCTTTCATCAGGAAGATCCTGTGTTGTTTTCCATAGCACTAACAAGCCTGCCTCCCACTGCTAACACTGATTTGTCTGGAAGAAAAGAGAGGGCACTCTCTGTGATAACCTGGTGTTAGACCCTCTGTTCAACAGCTGTGCTAAATGAACCTATACTTGATTAAGTATTATAACCCATCAATCTTGCACAGGGTTTCCAAACCCTCCACAACCTCCTCAGCAGGCATAATGGCAATCACCGTGTTTAAAGGTCATGGGTAGGAGCTTAATTTAAAGCTCTTATAATAATGCAATTTAATTCTGGAAAATGCCACAGTATTGCTCTCTGAGGACTCCTGTCAGACAGAAGATACTTACTGCTTCTGTGCAGCTTTATTTCTTTCTTTTAATATCCTCTATGTTATCTTTTTAATTTACTAATGTTTCCAGTTACTAGGTGATAGGCAGACTTTTCTTGTGGCAGTAAATTCCAAATTAAAACAATAAACATCAGTTGCGTTTTAATTTCTACTGTGGAAAAAGACATTGGTGTTTTTTAAGCTGTGTAGCTAAAAAATTAAAGCAGTTTGACTACTACAAGGTTTTGTCTTGCTTTAAAAATGACTCTCCCATCAAATGAAGCATAAACCCTGTATTAGGTTTGCCTGGAAAGGTTTTGGTACAGAGGTGGCTTCTGGGAGAAGTTTCTAGTAGTTCCTGAAGAACTGAAGCCCATGAAGAAGTTCATGGAGGATTTTCTCCCATGCCAGGGACCCAAGTTGGAGCAGGGGAAGTGTGTGAGGCGTTCTCCTCTGGGGAGGAAGGGGCAACAGAGACAGCATGTGATGAACTGACCACAGACCCCATTCCCCATCTCCCTGAGCCACTGGGGAGGAAAAGGGAGAGAATTTGGGAGTGAAGTTGAGCCTAGGAAGAAGAGAGGGGTGAGGGGAAGGTGCTTTAAGATTTATTAACTTGTATATATAAAGATAATTATTAAGTATTTATTTCTCATTACCCTATTCTGATTTGATTGCTAATAAATTAAAATGGTTTTTCCAAGTCAAGCCTGTTTTGCCTGGATGACAACTGGCCAGCAATCTCTCCCTATCATTATTTTGACCTATGAGCCTTTTGTTCTGTTTTGTCTTCCCTGTCCATCTGAGGAGGGAAATGATAGAGTGACTTTTAGCGGGCACTAGCCCTCCAGCTGTGGTCAACCCACCACGAATACCTAATGAATAGACTTGCAACATGTGGCTTATTTTGATGGCAGTAGCTGCAGCTACATAAAGCTCAAGACATAGTTCAGTCATGTAAGCATCACATTTGATACACCTAGACCCTCTGGAACCACTGGCTTAAATCTCAGCAGGGTTGACTTAGCCCTTCAGCTCCTGTAGGCAGACATCAAGTTTCATGCACCTACCATGCAGAGAGGTGAGACTTTGTGAAACAAAGCCCTGGGTTGTATGCACAAATTTGCATTACTTGTTTTGTTCTCAGTACCACTGACAATTATTTTTCTCCTTCTGGGTTTCTCTGTGATGGTGGCTGCTGGGCTCTGCTCTACTGCCGGATGGCAGGAGGTGCCAGCCACCTTCAGTCGTCCTGAGATACCTGCAAGACTGGAAACTCTGGACAACAGAAAACAAATCTGGTCCTTGACCCAAACTGACCTTTCATAAGACCAGCTAATATACTGGGGCACAGTGCTGTGAGCTGGTCAGATGCTCCCAGAGCCAGGTGAGTGTGGGGCCAATGCCACAGAGGTGTCTCAGCTCCTCCATATAACCTCGCACACCTCTTGCCCACTCAGGAAGGTCGCCTTGTCCCACAGCAGTCACAGAGCTGAGCTGGCTATGTGCATGTGAACAGAGCTGAAAGTACTACCGGAAAATGCTGAACACAGCAAAGACCTTATGGTTAATCAGAGTCACTAGGCTTGTCTGTGAGATTCTAGTAGATATCTCTGGCCCATGTTACTATTTATCTGAAAACAGAACAACTGTCTGCAAGTGATGGAAACCTCACTGTACAAATTTCACTCAGGCACAAATTTCTTTGAGTGTTTAGGGAAACCTAGAGGGGTTTGGTGCATGCTAGTGGCATATGGCATTTTATCATGTGGAGGGCTTGAATTTTTCCACAAAGAGCTTACCTTCCCTAACTCTCTGATGCATGACATGGAAAAGGGAAGAAAAATACCAGTGAATACTTTCACAGCTAATTAATCACAGTGAGGAGCATAGAGTACAAAACTGCAGCATTTCTGAAAAGATTGTTCTAAGTCTGATGCCACTACATCTGTTTTCATTGCATTAATATACTCTGGAGCAAGAGCCAAGTGGCTTTTCACAGGCCTTCAGAAACCTGACCGCTGCATCCGAGCAAAATGGTAAGTTCCAGCACAGCATGGAGGAGGAACAAAATAAGCAGCTCTGGAGCAGTGCTGCTGGCCCACCCCCACAGCTTCAGCAGACAGTTTTATTTGAAAGTAGATCATTGCATAAAATTCAGAGTAACTGAATTGCTCTGGAGGGCCTCGGAGGGCTGTGGTGCACCTGATTCAGTGCCCTACCCTGGGTCTTCGTTGTCCTATTGTGTCCTATAGTGTTGTCCGATTATCTTAAAACCAGTGTAGCTGGGCAAAGGGTCAGATCTCATCAAATGCTCATCAAAGAACAAGTACTTTTAAAGGTATCCCTATTTTACTGTGATAGAATCTACATGGACATTTCAACTATTCCTTTTCTTCATACAGTATTTAGAGCTTGATCCAAAGTCCAGAGAAACCTGTGGGTCTTCCCATTGGCTCCATGGGCTTCGGATCACACCCTTAAAGTGTAGAGAAGTGCATGAATAATGACAGAGAACCAAGCACATCAAAAACTATCTTTCAAGTAAATATCTATTCCTATTTAAATCCCTGAACTCAAATTACAGGGTTTTTAAAGACCAATTTTCTTAAAAGCCAGGAACAAAGTATTTATATTAGCTACACAGAAATGAAAAGGGGAATTAACAGAAGGAAGCTACACTATTCATCTGCTATTTAAAATAAAAATTACTGTTATTTTGAAAACTAATATCTGCATGCTTCATCTGATTTAAATAAAAGTAAAAATACTCCATCTTTCTGCAAGAAAACTCATCTTTAAATAAAAGATGTAATAATCATAACACAAAAAATAAGAAGGAAATGGAGATCTCTAGCTCTACTCTGCTGAGAAGGTGTGGTATAGAGAATAGGAAATCACTCTGTTCTCTCTGATTATAGCTCTTTGTATGAAAATACTGGATGCTGAAATTAGTGTGATCCACAAGAGCAGGTGTTTTGAATTTTAATCTAAGATATAATTAGGGCCTGTAAAAAACACTATGTGGTGTAGTAATTGAAAGAACTAATGATGGGATGCTTTATTCTAAAAAATATTTTAAAATAGATCTAGAAGCCGTAAAAAACCCATATTCCACAAATCTCTGTTTTGACTACATATAAAGATGTAATCCATTATGACTTTGATTTGAAAGACTTAAACAGTTCACTTGTAACTTTAACAGTGATATGTAATTATCAAGTTCTCTATCTTGCATTTCATGTTGTTTATATAAACATTGTTAATATCTGTAATACTTGCACAATCACTCTGTGGGAATATATGTCAAGGCCAAATATTGGTTTAAACCCCACCTGGATTAAAGAACTATATATAGATTGAGCTCAAAATTTTGTTTTTACTGTTGCTTATTGTTTGCAAACAATATTTTTTTGGACTTCAGGTATCCAATCTCTCATTCAAGGGTTTATAGCGAGATGATGCCAAATTCAGCAGCTCTTCCTGTTCATTAAGAAGACCAATACAGAGTCTTAGAGCTTTGACTCTCACTGCTTTTGTAGTCAAAGTTGATAACCAAAGGAACTACTGCTGGTTAAAAAGTCATTTGATGGCTTTCATCTTCTTAGCTGTTATGTCTGATTTTGAGTTAAAATGGCAATGCAATCAAGCAAGACAGGAACGAATCAATTAGACAATGATCATGGTGAAGTGAGTATTTAACTTTTTAGTGTGCAAACTGAGACAGGCTTAAAGAATTTACACAGAATTGATCATACTAGACCTCCAAATCTCTGCAAGCTGCTGCAGTGCAATTAAGTCAGCTGAAATAAAGCACCTGGAAGGACCAATTGCTAAAAAGTGCCAGGTGATGTAACTGTGATGCACTGTTCTCTCTTTACTCTGGAAACCAAATAAAGTTAATGTGGAGCATAACTCCTTGTGCACTCAGCATCAATTGTCTCTGTGCCATAATGCTCTTGTATTGATGCTACTTTCACCTATGGAAGGTGCATAAATAAGACTGAGGCTCCTGTTCAACTAATTAATATCTGATAAAATATCTCTATTATTAAAATATTATGAGTATTTTGAATATTAACAAATCAAAATACCTCAGAAAGTCCGTCTTTTCTGTAGTCATGTTTGTTAAATTCATTTATTAGCAACAGAGTTTGCAATACATTAAATAGTTATCTTCCAGACTGTTTGGATGCCACAGAAATGTGTATTTTATTAGTGCAGTGAAATGTTTCACTTCACCTGCAGTTCAGGCGAGACCTTGCCTTTGGGTCTTCACGACTGAGATAATGCCAGTGTTCCTCAGATCCATTGCCAGTATGTCTCTGGTGGAGTGGGGTCGGAGGGCCCATGGGCCTGGTGATTAATGCCATGTCAATCCTGCCACCGGGTCTCTGCCAGCAACCTTACAATGCAACCAGACAGCTCAATCTCTGTGAGACTTCTCCTCCACTGAAGCGTGCTGGAAGGGAGAAAACAAAAACTTTCATTCCAAAAGCAATTTTGAACTTGTTCGAAGTGCAGATGTTGTTTATATGTTGTGTTACAGGGAAAATATTACTTTTTTCAAGTTTTTCTAAACTTAATATTAAGGAGGAAAAAAAAACCTGGGCAAGGCTCAAGTTTGTTAAGTGCCAAATTCTTCAAACTTTGTAATGAAATCATCAAGCCATGGAAGTACTGGAAAGCTGGATGCTTTGTATCCTTTTTATCTTCTGTTCTATCTGTCAGGCACAAAGATTTCTGCTTGCTGGAGAAAGAAAGTGCTGCTTCTCAGCATGGCATTTAAGAGAGAGAGGAAAAGAGGGTTGTTTTCATTAGACTTCCATTCTCTTGTTCTCACAGCACTTTTATTTTTGAGCTTTGAGCAAAATTCCTAATAGGAATGCTTTCTATTTTTAGTCTTGTTATCACTGCTAGTAGTTACCCATGAGAAACGTGTTAAATGAAATCTCGGTTACTTCAGTAGACTTCTTAACATGATTAATTGCTGAGTGAAGTAGATTTCACTGAGATACATACGTGTGTCTACACTCCAGAGTATTTTCTTCTGCTTCCATAGCACCCTGTCTATACTAGTTGCTGACTCTGACTCAAACGCAAGGCATCTGCTGTAAGGTTCCAGACCTCCATTTTCATACTTTGAAGTTTAACAGGCAATACAAAAAAAAAAAAAAAAAAAAAAAAAAGCTGTTTTGCTGTTTCAGTATTGATGTAAAATTGTATCTAGTCGATTGGAATGGCCTGTTGAAACTTAATTTTCAAAAGATAAATGCTATTGAACACAAAATAAAAAAATGAAAGCCTGCTACAGTTTTCAATTCCACGGAGACATACTACCTTCTAGACAGAAGCCTTGCTTCAGAGGAGCAACGCTGAACAGACAGGGCCTAATGAATGAGTTTTCAGTCTTGTGTTTAAGAATCATGGTTCAGTGAAGAGCTCTGTCCCTTTACATTACCCCAGCCCTGGTCTCAACAGTAAATTTCTGATTTCCTCAGAGTCTTTTCTAATGCTTGTAAAATAATAGCTGAGAGATACATAAGCAATCCTTAACCCTTGCTTATGAATTGTGTTGACGTTATTTGCTCCATTTTATAGATGCAGTGTTTACGTGCAATATTTTCAAAAGTCCCAAATAATTTTGGGTGCTGAGCGGAAAATCTCTGATTTTTTGGAGCCCGTCTGTTCAAGACAGAACTCCTAGTGACTGCAGTGGCAGCTGAAGTCTGAGAATAGTTCTGGTTAGAAGGCACCATCTGATCCACCCCCCTGCTTAAAGCAGGGCCAATTTTGAAGTTATACCCAACTTTGAAATCAGATCAGGTCTTTCAGGGTCATGTCTAGTCAAATCTGGGGTATTCCAGATGGAGATTTCCATATGAATACTTAATACTTCTGCAAATCAGGACCTGGAAACACAAACCCAAAGCATGCAGAAAAAGTCATTCTGCAAGTTGCTGTCATAGAGCAAGCATGGATAACACTGAAGGAACAATCTTCCTTGTCTTTTTGAGTGCTGAAAGTCACATCTTGTGCTGCTGGTAGGTGTTGTGTGGGGAAGTACACTTTCGGCTCATTTCTTGACACACCATCCTCAACATTGCAGCAGCTCAGTTTCTCATAACTAGAAGACTGCACATATCTGCATTTACTCCTGTGCCCTGAAGGAAATGAGTCTCTGTCTACACTTAAGGGCGCTTAGCAAGTCCTTTGTGTCTTTGAACACTTGTAGACTGTACAGCCTTGTACTTTATCCCTTGTAATGGGGAATATGAGCTGTCTGTGGGTGACCAAGGACAACTGAACTGCTGCCATCATCTTGAACGCTGTTGTGAGCCTTCCTTCCTGCAGGAGCAATGGTTTCCCACATTTTGAGAGAGACACTGTTGTAGAATATTTTAAGAGTTACCATGGCTTTTAAAAAAGTCATGACCTTGTACACATAGGTGCCCTACCTTTGATCCTGTGTTTGTATGTTCTGGTTGGCCTGGAGGAAGAGATGGGGAAGAAGGTAAAGGGAATACAGACTGTGATGAGCTAACTCACAAGTGTCTGTGTTTTTTCAAAGACTGCTTAACTGAAATGTATGAATGAACATGCCACATTTTAGGTAATTTGACCTTTTTTTTTTCTGTGGTAAATACATAGAAAAGAAAATGTGGCAGCCGTGCCTGGGGAGCTGGATGATAACTGTGAGGCATGCTCTTAGACTGGTTTCTCAGGAATCGTCTGCCATGAGAGCAGAGCTGGCTGCATTTCACCTCAGACTGCTGGGGCATAAGGCTGCAAGATGGAACTGTGTGCTCCAGTAAGCGGGCTTTGAGTTCACAGCCTCTCGTGGTGACACTTCCCAAGCCACAAAACAGTGCTGTGGCTTCTCTCTTACGGTGCCCCAAGTTGGGTATGATAGAGGCTTTTCCAAGGCAGACAGGAGGCCAGGTGTGGTGCCTGAGGTCCCAGCAGGAGGGTACTCATCAGGATTTCTGCGTTCAGGCAGGGAAATCTGGCAGGTCTGACACACCAGTGCAAAGCTGACAGGGCCACCTGTACACCCTCCCAGGGCAAAAGATTCCAGCTCTGGGGCCCTCCTAGAGCAGTTTGCAAAAAGGAGATATAGGAGCCTTGGCTGTGCTGCCCTGGGCTGTGGTGGTTCCTTGAGTGCCAGGCACTTACAGGGCCTTGTGTGAGTGGGTGCCAGCCAGGGTGGAACTGCACTGGCAACAGTCACACCCTCAGCACTGGAGGCACCTCAAAGCTGCCTGTGGATGCTTCTGCACTGCCATGGGGATGGATTTCCACTCTTAAATCCAGTGGGATTCTGTGGTACACAAGGAATGGAAAACACCAACATTAATTGTCCTAGGGATAACCTAATCAAAGAATGGCAAAGAATGGAAAGTCAGATGCCATTGATTCATAGAAGTGCAAAAAGTGATAAAGTAACTGCTCAGCAAAAATTTGGGTTTCATCCTGTTTTTAAGATATCATTTAAAAAAAAATCCCAAACCCTGAGCTTTCTGTTTGGAGAAAAGCAGACCTAATACATAAGAGTGTGCTACAGGCAGTGGTCCAAGAGTACACAAGAGATTTTTCAAAGTAATGCTGCAGGAAACTTGGTCCAAAAGCATGTTCCAGCAAATGATTGCACGAAATTAATCACAAAGGAAAGCTACAGGAGCCAGCTAGCACTTTAACATAAACTGGCATTACTTTTTTGGAATGACTGGAGCTGTGCTGATTTATACCAGCTGATGATCTGGTCCACAAACGTGTTCTTATTCCAACTTTAATTATTTCTCAGAGTGTAAGGATGTCTATGTCTATCTCTGTTCATTTAAGATTTCCAGACGCTAGTCTGGAAATATGCTTACAGCAGGCATTAAATTGGTCAGTTTGGATGGAGTACAGGCTTCCTGACATCCTCATTGGATACTTTTGTTTCAACATACAAGATGAGCTGGTTGATTATGAGAATCGCTTTTTTTTTTTCCTTTTTTTTGTATTGAAATTCTCAGTGAGCATAAATGAAAAGGGCCTGTTCCTACAATCCACAAGGGCAGACTATGTTAATGGCAGTTACATGTGTATGTCAAATGTATTTGTACATGAAGGTAGCTCCTTATATTTAGATTTGCAGTCATAGGGAAAAAAAGAGCTCCCTGTTTATGAGCTACCAAAACCTTTGATTTCAAACAATTTAAAGTGGCATTTCTCAAGTCCTGTCTTTATGGATACGCCCTGTGAGTCTTTTTCACTGCACCTGTACAAACAGCAACAAAGAGAAAACATGTGAGTGTGAAAAGGGCCTTGAGCTTCTCCCACCTACTTAATGAAACTTCCTTGCTTCTTTTGCAAGCAAATGAAAGACAATAAATTACATGAGATGCTTTTTCAATGGCAGCAGGAGTGATAGGAGTGTCCTTATTTGATGCTGTAGGGGATAAGACTTATAAATGGTGCCATAAAAAGTCCTTCTGGGTTGTGAAAGCTCGCAGAGAATGAGACAGCTCAGCCAGCACTTTAAACCAAAGTGGGCTGTGCTTGTCATGTGTCTGATCATGACAAAGAGTGTGCTTAAATCTTTGCAGCTCAACTAGCTTCAGCAAGAAATACAGATTTATACCAACTCAGATTCTGGATAGAAATCTCTGCATTTCCTCTCCAGTTAGAAGGATTATTAGAAATTTTGCTTCTGTCTTTAATATTTGAGATAGCTCACAGTCTTTTATGCAAGTAAGCTTTAAACCAGATACAGATCATTCAATTAGATGCAGTTGGGATTACACCTTTGGACACTGGAAAAGAACTGGTTGTACCAGATCTAGACATCTTGACTTGGCTAATTTAAACCAGGTAAAACCAGGTAGTTCTAGTTGAAAATGAAACTACCATTTTCAATTTCAAATATGCAGTTCACTGGATTGGGAAACTCATGAACTTGAGTGTAATGGTGAGCTGGAATTCCTGAACAACAAAGGTGCAGCTTTTTTCTGGGGCCTCAACTGAAATCAAGGGAAGGCATCTAGACTTAGTTGGATGATTACCCAGCTCAGAAATAACCTATTCAGAGCAGACATCCTATGTAGAATGGAAAAAGAGAGTAATGTTCAGCTAACAGGATTAAGTCTTAGAGGTCAGGAAGTGTATGGATAAAAAAGGAATTGCCAAAAGACAAACTTGGTTGAATTTTTCAAACACAGCTAAATCAAATAGAGATTTTTTAGCCACACAAACAAAAAGATGATTTATAAGCACTGCTCAGAAAAGATGGTGAAGTTGAGGATAATACAGATATGGCCCCAAGATGAATATTTTGGCTCAGATTTCAACAGGGATGATGATGTTAAACAAGGTTGTGTTGCTAATGGGAATATGTGAATGGAAATGGAATTAACCACATCTAAGGTGGACGCCAAAATCTGAAGAGATTAATGTGACTGAGTCAGCTTGCAGTGGAGGCACATCCTGGAAAAAAGAACTGGTTAAAGAAACTGCAAGTCTGCTAATAAAGATTTTGAATGTCTTTATTGGAGATGAAAGCTCTTCCTTGAAAAAGCAGGTGTTGGATCTAATTTAAGCAAAAAAGAAGAAAAGTCTCGTCAACCACAGGTCTGGCTTCAAGAGTATGTGAAATTTCAAAACACATATTGGATATAAGCAAATAAGGACATGAAGATGGAAATGAAATGACAAAAGTAGATCATGCCTGAATAACATGAAAAATTATTTTTATTTTTAAGTGAATGAGATACTGCGCAGTTACCAGGAAAGCGCTTGACTCAGAACTGCATAGGAAATTGCTCATTAAGCTGGAGAAAATTTGGATTAGCAGAAGAATTGCAAGGTGGAAGAAAAAGAAAAATCATGTTGAAAGGAAAAATATCAAACTGAAAGGAAGTTACTAGTGGAGTTCTTCCAAGATGTGTCTAGGGACTGATCCTATTTAACATTTTTAACAACTTTGGCAGAAAAAGTAATTCTGTGCTCATGAAATTTTCTGATAATGCAATATGTAGTGTGAATGTGGAGGAGGACAGTGTACAGGAAGAATTGGATAAGTTTCAGGACTGGAATAATAGAAATAGGATGAATTTAAATAACCCAAAAGGTGAGGTCAGGCACTTTAGAACACATAGTTTTTCCCTGAGCAGGAAGCTGTGAAAAAAGACTTGGGAATGGACTATTTGACTACCAGATGACACAATATGTGATGTGCCCATGGAGAACATAAATGTTATCAGATATATTGTATGGGGAACTTGAAGCAAAGATAAGTATAGGTGCCATTTTTGACACAGATTACTTCAAACAGAAGTAGGGAGATTTTTAACCAGAAAAGTCCCACATTTCTGGAACATCAATCTGTAAACCTGAGTATGCTCTTAAGACAGAACCTTATTCGTTTGTGGAAGCTGGGACAGCAAGGTGGTTGGAGGAGATGAGGTAGCAGTACAGGAGAGCTCTTCGGGGTCTGATTTCCTTTAGAGCTCATGCACAGCTCACTCAGCTTGGTAGAGTCTCCCACAGACTAGCATGAGCTTGAATCCTCATGAAAAGTTAGCCAAGATTTGTAAGAAATATCAGTAGCTCTTATGTCTGCAGAGGCAAATGATCCCCATGAATACTGTACTCCTGTAACAAATTCTGTTAGGTAGTGACTCTTGATTTTCAGACAGCTTCAGCAGTGCATCTGGTGGCAGTAAGCAAATACTATCAAATCACTTTTTTTTTCTTTTTATAGGTAATTTTCTCAAGTTATACCCCATATATGGTGAATACGTTCTATAGAACCATAATCCTTATGATTTTCCTGTAGTATTATCAAAATATGAGACATATTTTCAGTAGCTGGGCTTTCCAACTGCTTACCACGATTTCTCCTCAGTGTAGGGGCCTCTGCAGCTCTGGCCCACATATGTGCCCTGTCATGTTCTTCAGAAGTTTGGGAGAGCCTTGTTTGCTAGAATTTTGATTTCTGCTAAACTGATATCTCTGCAGTTCATAAGACAAAAGAGCCCTCTATTTGACAAGTACTCTCTCTTTAGCTGTGAGGAAGTGCTCAGGTAAAGGTTTCAGCTGTGCTACACTTAGTGTAGGGAGGACTGCTCCATGAACTTATTAACTTATTATTTAGACACTGGATGGGCACACTTCCAGTAGATGACTGGATGTTCACATTTTTTATTTGCTAAAGATTTCTTTGACCTTGGTGAAAACCGAAAGAGAGGAAATAGCATTCGAGGAGGCAGAATTTAAAATGAAAAACACATGAAACAAGAGCTCCCTGAGGAACGGAGGAATGGAGCACTGGCCTAACTTGGGGGTGTTTGCTGTTCAGCAGCCTTGCCAGGACATATGCAGAGCAATAGTTGAACTTTAGATTCTCCGTGTGCAAAGGAAAAGAAAAAACGCCAAACAAAATAAAAAGTTTAACAATGGAGGTTGCATCCCTGAGATACAAACCTTTTCTTCTTTTAATAACAGTTAAAAAAATGTGGGTTTGGTGAATTCACCAATGGATGTTGCTGGCTTCACATATGCCTTTCATTTTAGGATACCAGATTAAGTAACAATTTATTTCTATGGTCACCTTTTTAATAACAGTGAGTCTGCTTAGTGAAAAGCATGTATTTATAACTAATTTAAGGTATAGAAGATTTGTTACAGTGGCCCACACCTGTCACAGCCAGTGATTTACACATGTACTGACTTGCCATGTTTGCCTATGGCTAGCTTAAAATTACAGATCTGGTACATATACACTACACAGTTACAGTACCTAAAATATCCACAGAAAAAAATTTGAATTTTCTACATACCACAGTCCAAAGAACTTTACAGAGCAGAAGCTTCAGCTCACATCGTGTTTTTGTACAGGCATGTACTTGAAATCCATCTTTCTGGAATATAAGACTTATTTAATAAGAGGGAAAAACAGAAATATTTTGCTGACTGGAATAGTGAATATGGTTCTGATTTGCTGCTAACAGAGACTCATCCTTCTGAGGCTTAAACCCATTTCAAATCAGGAAAGAAAAGTGACTGAAAAAATCCTTTTAAAATCTCTGGCAGAGCACCCAGAACATGGCTCATGAGACTGCAGCATTATAATGGTGACAGGGTACAGCCAATCTGTTGCCTGCTGCTGATTCATGCCCCACAAAAGACTGTCTGCAGTAGACAGTGTGGGAACGGCTGATCCTGATCATAAATAGTGTCTGGTCTCGAAACAAAACCTTTGCCCCTTCTGTGAATAGTTTTAACCTTAATAATTACCTTAAATTATTCTGTGAATTAATTTAATATTTTTCTGTAAATAACTTTAAATTTTACTTTCTCCAGCCTGAGTAATTAAGTTTTGCCTCCAGTGTTCCTAGAAGACTCTAGAGATGTTCACCCTTGGCTGTTTTCTATGCCATGGGAGGTAGACCTGTGGATCTCATGCTGGTGATAGCATGCCAGGCAGGGCCAGGGCTGGTGTGGACATGGGATGTGCAACCCGACACTGCTGACAACATCCAGGCCAACATCAGACCCTACTAGCTGAAGGGCTGTAGCATCATTAATGCCCATGGTAAATCCTTAAATGATGCAACAAAAACCAATTCCAACACATCTCTTTGGGCTAGAGGAGAAGAATGCAGAAGATCCACTCCTTTTTCCTGCTCCAACCTCCTTGTTCCCTTTCAGACTGTGAATTCTGCAGACACCTGGAACGGATTGCCCCATTCAGTGGGCAATTTTTGCCTGCCTGGAGACCTTCCACCACTAAGCAAAGACAGAAAGACATTTCTAGCACCATCTTGCTGAACTGATATTTCTGGAGGGGTTTAATGCTGCACACTGATCACATTGAAGAAGTAGGGTATAAAATAAAACATTGCATACAAGTAAATAAACAGAACAAAATAGAAAAATCCAGACATTTCTACTAAAAATAAAAATTAACTTTCTATTGTAAACATTTTTTTACTATGGAGATCAAATAAACAGTTTTTACACCATCCTTATGACTTACGGAACATCCATGGCTGACCCAGTGTGCAGTTCTGGCTTGCATACCTCCCATGATCCGTCCTGCTTTTTCCATTCCCCTCTCCATTGTCTTCACCCCTGCTTCATGAACCCACAAGGCTCTGGAGACTGGGGTTTCCTTGCTTTTTCTGCTGTAGCAAGCTTTTGTTTTCTGACTCTGCCATCACCTTTCTAGATTCCAGGTCACAAGGGAGGAACACTCAAGGTCTGTGGCAGTTAATTTAGTTCACTCTTAATAGGAAAAATATACATGGGAATCATTTTTCTGGGTTCAGACAATTACCTGTACGTTATTTGCACTTTTCTTGTTGATATGACATGTGTATATCATTTATTTTTTCAGGCAGTTACATGATATTTTATATATATATATATATANCATACATATGTAGCATCTGCAGTGTAATTCATAAACCAAACTGTGGCATCTAATATAGCCCTATATTCACTGCATTTCAAAATACAAAGACTTGTCTTTTAAAGCATTGTTTACTTCTGTCTGCACAAGACTTAAGAAAAACCTCTTATGAGTCTAGATATTAGTTATTACTACAAAACTTAAATGTAAGTAAACATAAAACAATAGTTTTTAAGTCTGTATCCACAGTAAAGTCTCAGCTAAATAAAGGAAAAGCAAAACATATTTTACCATAACTAAAAGTTTCAAATTAAGGAATATTGGATATCTTGTTTGGCTGAATGAGGCTGGAAGCCAGAAACAACTTTCATTTGGATTTTTTCTTTTGTGTCTTCGAAATGTTCTTATTATTGAATATCACATGTCTTGCTGTGTTTCTAAATTCATGCACATTTCCTGCTAAGAACATATGGAAAAGAGTAGATGGTTCAGAGTGAAATCTGGATGACATAATAAACCGTGAGAGAGAAATTCAAAGGATTAATACAGATCCAAAGACTGAAACTATGTCTACTGTTAAGCGCCTATCACCATTTTTTTTATAGCACAGACATTTTTGAGGCAAAAATAGGAAAATGCAAAAATCAGACCATTACAGATGCTAGGATTTTATATATGGGTATTCCGGGTGTAGTGGCAATTTAGAAATGACAATTTCTCAATGTGCCCTCATTTTAGTCGACTGCAAGGGTGCACAGAGCCCGTGTAAATTTCAAGTGTGATTGTGCTCCATTATCTTTTTGTTTTCTAGAGTCTGATTTCCTCTCTGCAAGTGGAAAACTACCAGTGCTCTCCCTCACTAAGGCAGGTGAAAAATGCAATGTGCACAGATTTGCTGCTGATGGCAGTTTCAGGCAGGATAGTGAACACTGCAGCCATTAACATGGGATACCTATGGATTGATAAGAGATCTAAGGTGTTGCTTCTCATTACATTCATGCCTAGAAATGCATTTCTGGACAGATCCTCAACTAGGACAAAATTTTGTATTTATATATCTGATTTCCACAGAAGTGTAGAGCTTAATGGAAGAGGCCACAGCTCATCTCTCCAAGTGTCCGTGCAGAGCTGGGCTCTGCCAAGGACTAACATGGGCTCACCACTCAGCCTTCCTGGGCTAGCCACACACTAGGGATGCCATCCTGTCACCTGGGGCTACAGCCAGGCTCACTTCCAGAAATGTGGAGCATTCGACCTACCCTGGCATGGCTGCACCCACATCTACTCTTAACTTGACAGTCTGATCACTCCCATGTCTGTTTTTTTGTGATGATAGAGGAAAACCACGAAGGATTCCTCTCAATGAACTAAGGTATTCTGCAAGATCCTTACCAGTCACCTTTGGTGCCTTAGACTGTGTATGGAGAGAAGGCAGTTTTTGAGACGAGTTTTAGGCTCCTCTCTTCACATGCAGTGGCTCACCATTAGGAGTTACCTGCTTCTCTCAGTGACTCAGAAGCACAGGGCTAGGAGCTTTGTCCTAATCCAAATCATTAATCTAATTTTAAATTCCTTAACCAGAAGACATGAACCTCACTGCAAGGTTTCCTAAAATTACAATATGTATTGAACTGAATTAAAATCTGCTCTAAAACCAGCTTACAAATAATATACTTGTAAATTTCCTTTACTGAGATGATTCTCAGAGTAGTGAGGGCAACTTGTGGCTATGTGTCCTGCAAGAGGACAGTAGAACCCACTGAACAGCCAGTGGCTGTTTTTTTTCTGAAAGGTAGCTCAAAGGGTTCAAGCCCTGATAGGAAATGCAATAAGGATTTTCTAAGACAAGCTTCTTCATCAGCTGAAGACAGAACATGTCTTGGAGTAGACATGAAGTGAGTTCTTTCCAAGTCGAGCTGAGGAAGCTGCCTGGGATGTTGCTGTGGGAAAGGCCCAAGGGAGATCAGAAAGGCATGGAAGAGGTAAACATCTGTCTGGATCTGGTCTGTCAGGAGTTTGAGGATTAAGGGATTAAATTTGGATGTACAGAGTAAGCAGGAGAAGAAAAGGGCTTGAGATATACAAAACAATTTGGCAATCTAAGTCCTTATAGGCAAGTACTAGGACAGTATGCCATCATCCAATTGCTTCCTAAGCCCAGCTGAGGAAGAGCTCAGTGGTGTATGAGCAAAGGTCTACCTAGTTTGGAGAGCGAAGAGAGGTATTGACATGCTCCTGGTATCCCTGCCCATGGCAGGAGGTTGAAACTAGATTATGTTTAGTGTCCCTTCCAACCCAAACCATTCTATGATTCTATTTCAAAGAAGGCTTTATCTCTTTGTCAGGAAGGCTTTAATGCTTCATGTAACCACTGCAGATGAAATGTGCATGTAACCTACTGCATGAGGAGAGCACAGCATGGGTGAAGAGGAAAGCTGAGGCCACATGTTGAAAATGAGTTTATGCTCTGTACAAGCAAATTCAAATCTGCTAACAATAATGATATTCACTCAGTTTCCTCTATGTTATATGCTTTAATATATCTCATCATGCTACTAGGGAAAAAAAGACTGATATGTCTATTTCATAATGCTGGTCATAAAGTAAGTGGTGTTCAATAGCTCCTCACTGTAAGAAAACAGTTCAACCTCTACTGCAAACCTGAGAGACTGAGACTTCGAAAGTATGTAATTATTCACTTTTTAAAATGAGAACCAACCAGATATCTTCTGTAATAAGTGCTTTTCTTTCTGTGCACATTCCAGGCTAAGGATAATAAGTCTCCTTACAAGGGAAGGCACTAACAGAAAGAACTTGAAGCTGTTACAAATAACATAGTGGAAAATTTCCCCAGGCAGCTGATCTAATTTTGATTTCCAAAAAAATCTGTGTTCAGTATGAAACTGCTTGTAATTGTAGTCTGAGTAATCTTTTACACAAGTTATTGAAATCAGTTTTTAGTCACATCATGGTAAAGTTAGAAATAAAGACATTGCAAAGAAAGGAAAAAAGATCATTTTTATCTGGGTCCCTTCTCAGAGTGTCTCAGATTTTAACACAGCAGCAATAAAAATATTCTATTATTTCCTGCTGGTCGGCAAAAGGAAGCTGTCCTGCAGAATCTGTTTCCTGGCCATCAGAAAACACTGGTATAGTTACATTCAAGTTTGCACAAGTGAGGATTGATTGGTATTAATCTTTTGCAGCTCACTCATGTTGCCCAAATCCTTGTATTTATGAAGTATAGAAAAAAATGTTTAAAGTTTGCATGTCATAATTTCCAGTCTATTTTCCTGAATACAATTAGCCATTATTTTAACATCTATTCTTTGCACTAGTGTTATATCAGCATGGACTAAGTCCTCACTGCACCAAAATATCCGTTGTCTTAAGTGGTCATTTTGCCTGAGGAGGTGATGCCTTGGATTTTAACTTTCATATTTTTCAAATCCTGTAGTGCTTAGTGTGTAACTCTGAAGTGCCTTGGAACCTGTTAGCTGCTGCTCTCTCATGCTATGATAGACATAACAAGCCTCTCCAGGCCTGTTCTTCAAGGATACCTAGACTGTCCTAAGCCCAAAATGTGTAAACCAACATCTTGAGAAGGGGGAGGGCAAGATGGGGAGAATTACATCATTAGCTACAGTTTTAATTGGGGAATTTATGCTGATATGCTAATGGACCAAAACCTATAACTGGGTGAAGAACTCGTGACTTGTCGTCCATCTTGGGGTCCATCTTGGGGTCCAGTAGCCCAGGGTGTGCTCCCCAGGGTGTGCCTTTGAAGGCCTTCAAATAAATACTCACTTTTATTCTCTTACTCCCATCTAGCCTCTGTTTCCAGGTAGCCACTTCAGGCATCAGAGGGTCTAAAGGATTGTATTATTGAAATTATTTATCTGTGCTGATTACAGAAAAGAAGCAAAAAATACCCATAAAATCAGAAGTTAATCTCAGCCAGGAAATAAGTAATACTGAGTCACTAAACCTGGCAAAGGTGGCTGTTTAACAGACACTGTTCTGAGCCAGTTCGTGTATATACTCCACTGAAGCATAGCCATGGCATTTATTTTAAGTACAAGTGCCAAATTAAACATTTAATTGACTTTTATTTTACACTAAGCTGTCTTGAGTTTGGCCATATGTTGCTATAGGTACTGCTATAGACACTACTAGACCAAGTGTGAAACTCAGTGCTATTTTCTGTGGGAAAATAGTGCCATTTCAAAGCTATTCTTTCTGCTGCAATAAAAAATAACAACACCAAAAAATGCCCACATGGAGAAGTTAGAGAATTTTTGTTTCTCTTTTACATCCAAGGGTGGGAAGTCATACAATATTTGGTTAACTGTTGTTGTGGTAAAAATGTGTTTGAGAACATAATTTTCTATTGGGCAATAGATTTTTAAATTTCTGCTTTGATATTTTACTCCTATATGTGTAAAATAATCTGAGAATCACCCCTACTAAACCTTTCAGTCCTCTGTCATCCTACTAATGCATCACAGAGAAGTTATTCTCAGCTTTCACTGAAGCCATTGTATTTCTAATCCACTTCAGTCTGGGAAAATAACACCCTGCTGTAATTAAGACAGTAACAAATGTAAACTAACTTCAGAGAAGAGCTAAACTCTTTCTCCCCCTGAAAATTCATATGCTGAGTGATGTGCAGCAGAAATCCCTTACACATGTCCTGGATGATATGTTAGCACTGACTTGCTATAAGAGGATGAGAGTCTGATGTTATGGGTGCAACTCCATTGAGGTTTGCTGTGATTTACATTCACAGCCCTGAGAGGAGAGTCTTGATCCTGGGTGCCTCAATGCTTCTCAGCCGCTATCAAAGAGAATAAATTTTGCTAAACTGACGTCTCAGTAGCACAAAAAAAGGAGATTTTTTGAAAATGTTGTGTATAGGATTCATTCTGTTTCTGCAATTTCTATTTGCTTTCCCTGAAGATCTCAGTTTTACATACAAAACACTGTTCCTGGGGTATCTTTGGGGGATAGGAAAGGGTATACACATTTATTAATTCTCTGAATCCCTATTTGACATCAGGTAGCTGCATATTTTTTGAGTTGAGAAGCTGAAAAATTAAGACAGCTAGTAAGGAAATCTTAAGCAGACTTCAGAGAGGCAGAACACAAAGAGAGCATATCTGGGTCTCTGAAAATGTACTTCCTAACCTTAAAAAACGAACATGCAGTCATGATAGCTGTTTCATGTTGCTCCTGTAAGAAGTTTCCAGAGATTGTGGTTTCTCTTAACCCCGTGAGTTTGGTCCAGAAGCTTTCCAGGCAGCAAGGGCTGCAAATTGTAGCTGGCACAGACCATGACAGGTCACGGTTTGGGGATCAGAGTGCAACAAGGGGCACTCTGTGGATGTGGAAGTGGGTGTTTCTTGGCGTATTTACAGATACCACTCTCAGGTGTGGCCCCTCTCATCAGAGATGGATGCTGTGTGAGGAGGCAATTCAGGAAGGAAGCCTGAAAGCATGTGGGTGTGAGTCCTGCCCCAGGGAAAAAGGGGAATTGTTTATTTCAGCAGCAGGAAAAGAGTTGGCTCTAGGCATTTATTTCCAACAAATAGATTATTCACTAAGCACACGATTTTTGTTGGCCTGAAAATACGCTTGAATCAAAACCACATCTCTAGAGCTGTTTAAGCTGGGTTTTTTTGTGGGTTTTTTTTTTGCTGTCCTTGGAGGTAGATATGTATGAATTTATTTCCTCAGGTCTAGGTGTGAGTTTGTGGATGGTGATGACCTCCACAGTCACCCTCACAGTCAGCGATCTGAACATTCATCAAATCTGTGCAAAACTCAGTTTCAGTTCTCTCTTCTGCCTGAGGAGATAGGAACCTGTCCCTGTAATGGACTCCCCAACCCTGTAATGGACTCTAGCACCATGTTCTAGGGCAGAGATTTCTAGAGTACATACCACCCATAGTGCACAGGATGGACAGGAGCAGAATGTAGCCCAGCATCTAGCATTTTCAGGATATGTACACTAAAAAAAAATCTCTGGGAACATCAAGGAAGGGGCAAATCTCTGTTCCTGCAATGGGCTGGTCAAGAGAGGATGGCTCCAGAGCCTGTGGCTGTTGCGTGTACACCGAAAGAGGCAAGCCAATGTAGTGCAGGCCTTGTGCTGGCAGCTTTTTAATCTGTTTAAGCTGTACAAAATGAAACGGTGTCATTGGGACCAGGATGAATGTTCCACTCTGGTTTGGGAGCCAGGCACCCTGCTGGGACAGCAGGTTCTGTCCCCTCTATATGGGGAGGATGCAGAGAGATGGGTGACGAGGAAGAAGAAGGTTTCTGGGGGACTGAAATTCATTTGCTTCAGTGGCCAAACTGAAAAAAAAATATGCCCCTGATCACTGTATGAATTTATTTCCACTGAATGAGCCTTACCCAGATGCCATCATTTTTGTGCCCAGTTGTGTTGAGCCAGCAATCAACTGGCTGAGCTTGTGTAACAGTATTTTTCTGTAAGCTTGTAAGATCTCTGTCCCTTGGTTTTTGGCGGCTGGAATTTCTTGGCTGGATGCTAAGGTATTGTTAAGAGCTGCCTTACTGTTTCTTTCAGATTTTGCTGACATAACTGGTCCTGGTGTCACCAGAGGGATGCGGGCATAAGTCCCCTCATTTTAAAATAGGCAAAAAGTTTCAAACGTAGTCTTTCAACCTTTAAAGCAAACTACAAAAACAGTCTGTTTCCTAAGGCTTTTTGGGAAGAATTGAGGGAATGAACGGGACAGGATACATTTTACTGCTTTGAATTACTAGCTGGCTATGTTAATTTAATTTTGCCTTGCGTGAGCTCTGCTGTGTTGGACTTGTATTTTAAATAACTAGTAATGTGCCAAAAGCTATGGATAGCCATTGTCCTTTGTATTTTAATTGTACTAAATAAAATAAGAACAATGGGAGTGAAAAAAAACCCTAGAGGTGAGTCATAAATAAGCATTATTTAGTTTCTAACAGAAGAGTTTTATTTTCCCACTTATAATGGAAGACATAAAAAAGGCATTTAAACATGTCCTGAACAACTGAGAAACAAATAACCCTGGGTCCATTACTGTCTGAAACAAAGACTTTTTTATATTTTTCTTGAACAACTAATACAAATTAATTTTTACTGTTTAAATGATGTTTATTTTGTTAATAGAATAGACAAAAGAACTAATGAGAAATTAATAGGACCTCCAATGGAAACTATTGATACGTGACATCTGGTCAGCTGAACATAGTTATGCTTTAAGCCAGAAAGAAGCAAGAAAGATCATACTATATTTGACACTATCCAGAAACCAGAGAAAAAGCTCAATAAGTTGTCAAAGGAGAACTCGGTTTTGAAATTTTACATTGAGCCAAAAAGCTTCTCATTATTGGTAAAATGTAAAGATTTTGGTAAAACAGCACCAATAATTTCCTTTATACTTTGCAACTAAAGTCAAATAGGTTCTTGGGGTGGGTTTTAAATGCATTCTGGAGGAGAAAATTATGCCAGTTCCACCTGTCAATACTGCCATGTTGCTGACAAATTTCATCTGCTCCCCTCTGCCTCTTTGCTCTCTCCCAGCAGCCTAAAGAGCCTGCAGTACAGGATGCTCCATCTCCCTTGCATGTACTGCCACTCACAGCCAACTTGCCCTGACCTCTGTAAAACCCCTGTCAAATCTGACGACAGCCTGCGGTACTGGCATCTTATCCTGTGTTCGTTGCACTTCCATTTGTCAGTAATTTTTTATTCCCAAGTCATCCACTTCCACTCATTGAATCCCATCCAAGCTGGTATGATTTCATGGAGGTTGGTTTTGGTGCTTTGGCATGTCTATTGGTTGCTTGATCCTCTATAGAGGAGGGTGTCTAGAAATCTACGTCTAGTACCTCTGAGGGAATACTTTGCCCTTCCCTAGTTATTCCTACAGCAAACTCTCACATTATTTGTGGGCTTAAAATATTTGTGAATAAAATACAAGGACAAACAAGCTATTGTGTGACAGGAAGTATGAAGTCTGCAGAAATGCCCTCAAGTTTTCTGTTGGTTCTTTTCATCAGGAGCACCTGTATATAGCTAAACAGCATATAAATCTAGTACTATTTGCGCGTTACCCCCAAAGTCTTCTAATGAGTCTGCACTTTATTTTTATAAATATTTTATAAGTTGCCTGGAGGCTTATATGTGCTGGCAGACATAATTTTGGTGTAATCATCTTATAATTCATTAAAAAGAAAAAAAAAATAATTTCCCCATTGATATCCCAAGAATGAATTTTCATCTTTGTTACATGGTTCATCAAATAAATGGTTCCAATTCTTCGGATTTAATGCTAGACAGATGTTGAGTTAGACAGATATTACCACATATTTTGGAATTCTACATGATAGAAGATATATTTTTGCAGGCTGTGCTGCACATTAAACAAAAACCTTATCCAAAAAGATATAAAATAACATTTGTGATATCTTAATATTTCAAAACCAGAGATGCTATTGCATGCTTTTGGTCAAAGTGAAATGAGAAGGCAAGCAGCACACTGGAGCAGCTGCGATATAAGTCCCTCATTACGAGCTCAGGACTGCAAGTTGATTTGCACTCTGGCCCCAGTCCAGAAAAGCAGTTAGACTGAGAAAGTCTGTAGGGAGTGGGTGTTTAATTCCTTCAAGCTTATTTTGAAAATCTTAGTCTTAAGCATTTACTTCCATAGGTGTACACACATGTCTAAATTAAGCAGGTTGCTGGCAGAGAACCTGAAGGCTTATCACCATGTAGCTGCAAGTCCCATTCACCAGACTCATCTTGGTGTGGGGAGAACCAGTGATGCTGGACACCGGTGATATTTTCCTTGGAAGGAGAGAATCTCTTCAGGTTCAGTGAAGTGTCAGAGCCTGATGACAAACACAGAGCACTCCGTGGCATTGTGAGAGAAGCAGAGAAGCTAGAAAACCAGGCCAGTGAAAAGAGGGAAGAAGAGCTGCCCAGAGCCAGGACTCCCCCTTGGAACTGCACATAGACCCCTCCCTGTCCAGATATGGGCTTGAGGGAAGTCCTCGAGCTTCTAAAGCTCATAAGCAATCTCCCAGAGAACAATGTAGTTTCTTATCTCTAACTCTTTTTTTTATTCTTCAATCCTTATTTATACTGTTTGTAATTTCTGTTTTCTTACATGGAAGAACTAATGAAATCTGATGTCTTTCAAACTACAATCTTTTGCCCCCACTTGCGATGTGGTGACCAGTCCTCAAGGAAATGGGACATTTGCAGTAAACATTGGTTTGTTTGATGGGTATAGATAAAGTCAGCATTGGTTAAGGTTCTGTCTGGTCACAAGCTATAGTTCTGCACATGGAAGTAAGTCTTCTCCTATCTGTGGTTGGAGATGTACCCTGAGGGCACGGGGCAAGTTGTTTTTGGTGCACTGCAATCCATACAGTGCTGTGGGTGGTCCTTTTAATAGTTTACTACTTTTCAGCTGGAAATATATTCCTAGAGGGTAGGTCTAGAGTAGATAGCTTGGGTCTCACTGTGTTATGCTGGGCTCCGCCGAAGCTAATATATTTCTCTTCTCCCCAGGACTAATTAACTCAGATATTATTCTGAGCTAGCAGAGATGGGTAACTTCCAACCCTTGATTCAGATCTTTCACAGGTAGCTCAGGTATCTCAACATTATGCTTGAGTTACGCCAGCGAGACATACTCTTCAATCCTAAGCAAGCCCTTTTTAAAGAAATTCAAAGCAAGAAAACTACAGAATGTAAATAGTATAAAGCGCCACATGTAGCTGTTAAATTTTGTCAAGATAATTTGATCCGTAACCAGCTCAACTTTAATAAACTAACACCTATTTTTGAATTAGTCTCTTTGTGGCTTACAAAATCTGTTCTAAGCTTCAAGATCTGTCTTTGAGAAACTGAAAATTAAATAAGAAATACCCACAGGAAGCTTGCACATTTTTTCTAACATCTTAATTAAATCCCTCAGGTTGAGGAAAATTAATTGAAGATTTTTACCACTTTTCCCACTAACTTTTTCTACTCCAGGGATTCAAATAAATGGAGTTTACAAATTCATCCACTGTTCTGCTTTAAAACTTCATGAAACTTTGCTTTTTAGTAGGAAGTTAATTAGGAATAGTTATTATTATACCTTTAATGTGGGCAAGACTCCTGAGGCACTGTAAACATTAATTAAGCCCCACAGTACCCTCTGAAGTAGATAGTACTTACCCACATTTGAGAGAAAATAAAGTCTCCCCTCCCTGCTTAAGCTCTACCCCAATATCAGCCAACCAACTATAAATATGCTAAAAAAAAAAAAGAGGGGGAAAAGCATTACAAAATATTTCCTATGCTTTCGTTTTCCCTGAAGACAATTTCTAAAGGCTGCCAATTTAGGATATTATGAACAGTGCTATTTGCAACCTTCTGTTATTTAGGTCCTTACCATTCAGAAATTTGTTACCTGTTACATGAAATTCTGAGTGTTTATATAAAATACAGCCATACTTCACAAAAAAAAAAAAAAAGGAGTTTGGATGTTTTTCAGTTCACCTGATAAAAAATTACTTTGGATAGTCCAGACATCTTTGTTTAAGTTGAATGTTTCTAGGAGTTTAATGTTTTTGGACAATTCATGGATTCTTTGAAGACTTGAGTACCACAGTACCACATGTCTCTTCTACTAATATACTTTGCTAGAAAAAAGGATGTGAAAGCTTAATATATTTGCATCACATGATTATTGTACTGGAAAACTGGTACAGCTCTCGTAACATGAAACAACAGACAAATCACAATGACTCTAAGACTTCCACAGGGTTCTGGTGTATGAAAGCCACTCATGTCAGCTGCAGCTTGCAGAGCTGTTGCCTGGGAGTTTTAGGGAACAACAAATTGCGCAGTTGGTGCCTTCAGGTGTTGCAAACTGCCACATTATCAGCCTCAGTGCTGTGTTCCCCTGATGAGGAAGACAGGTCCAGAAATGAGTAATCATTTTAAACTCTCACTGTTCTCATTCCAAAAGTTACTTTCCTTGAATTTAGTTGATTTTTTGGGTCTTTTTACCACAGTAGCTCACAAATCATCTGTTAAAATATGTGGTACACCTATGTATTTCAGGCAAGTACCTTTGCTCCTCGCAGAACTGACAGATGGTTTTTGTGTTCTTTTAGGAGTTCTGTAGCTTCAAACACCAATCTGGGAAGACACAGCAGGCCTGATCCAAACCCCATCAACATAACAGGAAAGACTCCTTTTGCCTTTTTTGGGTTCTCAGCCCATCTTCTGTTTTGCAAATAGTTTTACATCTCAGCTTGCAGCTGAATTGGCAAATCAAACAAGACTTGTGCCCCCATAGGAAAACTCCCCAACCCCAAAACATCCCCTCCCAAAGGGGGTGTCCACGCTCCTGCTGCCAGCTGCACAGACCCTTGAGAACTTTCCACATGTTCCAGGAACAGCTTGGGCCAAAGGCAGCTGGGACTCCTTCTTCTGGAATCACTGCACAGCTGTGCCTCAGCCTCTGCTTCAGTCTGTTCAGTTTAGTGAGATGTGCTTTGCATGGAGAGTGAACACAGACACAATGAGCACAGCATCTGTCAGATACTGAAATCTAGCTGTGAGCGAGGAAGAGGAGATCATAGCAAGGTCAATTCCTGAACCATTGGTTGAGTTGGGTGCCTGCTACCAGGAACAGTCCTTGCTGTGAAGCCTAACACTTATTTCATATTTTATCTGACTGACTGGGCTTTTAAGAAACTTATACACTGCAAATAGTTTTACCAGAACCTCATCAGCCAATGGAGGCATTAGAATTTTTATCTTTTTGTAAAGGGAGCAGAACCAAGCTGCAAACTCTGGACCCAAACCTCCCACCCCTGGCTGTATTCCACCAGTTATTTCATCGATCTTCTTCATACTACACTGCAGTAGTAAGAAAGATAAATATGTGGGCAGGTTAGTAAAAGTAATTAAATGTAGCCAAGTGATAAGTGGGAAATGGCTTGTATGGAATGATTTTAGTTGCTTTTAACATATCACTAATAAAAAAAATGATGTGACTGCCTTCAATTATTTATTTTGTTATATCACACTGACTTTTACAAATTATAAATTTTACTCAAATATCATTGGTTTGGCCAAGATTCTCTGAAGAT
The DNA here is from genome assembly GCA_013390045.1 of Picathartes gymnocephalus. Lineage (NCBI taxonomy): Eukaryota > Metazoa > Chordata > Aves > Passeriformes > Picathartidae > Picathartes > Picathartes gymnocephalus. Next base: position 51,663 of record WEKY01063620.1, read on the forward strand.
TATGAGAATATAATAATAACTATAAACTGATCAGATCAAAGGTCCAGACGCCTGTACCTAAACCTGTGTACTAGAAGAAACGTAAGTGAAAGCATAGAAACAGGACAATGACACTACCCTGGACCAGCCTTGCAACTTGAGTGATTTATGGTGCAGGTGCTTCCTGAGCCAGCAGTAGTGGCTTCTGTTTCATAGCCAAAGATGGATATCTCACCCATTAATTCATCCAATTTCTGTATGAACTTTTGTAAGCTGCTATGGTCTGCAATGGCCCATAGCTGTAAGTGAATGAGAACGATCTCTTTTTGCTCAATTTGAATTTACCATTTAGCTTCACCTGGTCCTTTCTTTTTTTTTTTTTTTTTTTTTTTTTTTT